>PVKZ01006891.1:0-28941 GCA_004027375.1 Macroglossus sobrinus | reverse complement strand
AATTTAAAGTTAAGAATAGGTTTAGCGTTAGGTTTATGTTTAGAGTTATGGTTAGGGTTAGAATTAGGTTTTCGTTATGTGGTTAATATTTTTGTTGGCTTATTGTCTAGTTTTTGGGTTTGGGTTAGAGTTTGTGTTAGGTTTAGGGTTATGTTTAGAGATAGAGTTAGGGTTATGATTAGGTTTAGGTTTAGGGTTAAAGTTAGTGTTCGGTTAGGGTTAGGATTAGTGTTTAGCAATATGCTTAGTATTAGTGTTGGCTTACATTTAGTGTAAGGTTAGAGTTATGGTTAGGGTTAGGGTTCAGGTTTATGATTAGGATTTGTGTTGGCTTATGTTTAGTGGTATGGTTTAGGTTAGCGTTAGGGATAGGGTTATGGTTTAGAGCTTAGGGTTAGTGATAGGGTTAGTATTAGGGTTCGGGTTTATGGTTAGTGTTAGGATTATTGTTAGTGTTAGAGTTAGGGTGAGTGTTATTGTTAGAAGTAGGCTTAAGGTAAAAGATGTTTGGGATTAAGGTTAGGGTATGGTTAGGTTTAGGATTAGGTTTTAGTTTTCTGGTAAGGATTTTTGTTGGCTAAGGTCTAGTGTTATGGTTTAGGTTAAGGTTAGGGTTATGGTTAGTGTTAGGGTTAGTTAGTGTTAGGGTTTAAGTTTAGAGATAGGTAAGGGTTTGGCTTTAGGGTTATGTCTTAGGAATTGGATTAGTGTTAGGGTTTGGATTAGGTTTAGGGTTAGAGTTAGGTTTAGATTTATGGTTAGGATTAATGTTGGCTTAGGTTTAGTGTTAGGATTAAGGTTAGGGTTTAGGGTTATGTTTAGCATTAGTGTTCACTTATGTTTAGTGTTAGGGTTAAGGTTATGGTTAGGATTCAGGTTATGGTTATGGTTAGGGTTAGGATTTAAAGTTTGGGATAACGTAAGAATTTGTCTTTCAGGTTAGGTTTTATCATTGAAGTTAGGGTTAGGGTTCGGGTTAGGATTAGGGCTAGGATTGTGGTTAGGTTTAGGGTTAGAATATAGGGTTAAAGCTAGAGATGTGGTTTGTGTTAGTGTTAGTGTTAGGGTTAGGTTTCGCTTACGTTAGTGTTAGGGTTAGGTTAGGGTCAGGTTTAAGGTTACAGTTTAGATTTATGGCTAGGATGAGTGTAGCCTTAGGTTTAGTGTTAGAATTAGGGTTAGTTTTAGGTTAGGGTTAGGTTTAGGATTAGCATTTATTGATATAGTTAGGCTTAAGGTAAAAGATATATTTGGGATTAGTGTTTAGTTTTGTTTTTAGGATTAGTGTTGGCTTAGGTTTAGTGTTAGAGTTCAGGTTAGGGTTTGGTTTAGGGTTAAGGCAAAAATTAGGGTTAGTGTTAGTGTTGGTTAGCATTAGGGTTAATCTTAGGCTTAGGGATAAGGTAAGTGTTCAGCTCTATGGGTTAAGTTTTAGGGTTAGGGTTAGGTTTAGGGTTAGGTTAGGGTTATGGTTAGAATTAGTGTTGACTTAGGTTTATTGTTAGAGTTAAGATTAGGATTATGTTTAGGCTTAGCATTATTTTTAGGGTTTAGGGTTAGTTTTAAGGTAAGGTTTCATCTTTAGATAGGTTTTAGAGTAAGATTAGGGTTTGAGATAGATTTAGGTTTAGGGTTAGGTTTAGTTTTTGTGCTAGTTTCAAGGTTAGAGTATAGGGTAGTGTTTGGGTTACTGTTAGTGTTAGAATTAGGGTGAGGGTTATTTTTAGTTAGTGTTAGGATCAGGGTAAGTGATGGTTTTGTAATTAAGGCTAGGGTTATGGTTATGGTTAGGGTTAGGGTTTGTGTTAGAGTTAGGGTTAGGATTAGAATTAGGTTTATTGTTAGTGTTAGTGTTTGGTTTAGAGTTATTGTTAGAGTTAGTGTTAGGATTAGGGTACTTTCTGGTTTTGTGATCAATGCTAGGGTTATGGATAGTGTTAGGATTAGAATCAGTGCTATGGTGAAGATTTGTGTTGGCTTAGGTGTAGTGTTAAGGTTTGGGTTAGAGTTAGGATATGGTTAGCTTTTAGACTTAGGTTTAGGGTTAGAGTCAGGGTTAGGTTTAGGATTAAAATTAGCGTTTAGGGTTAGGGTTAGAAATAGGGTTATGGTTTGATTTAGGGTTAGATTTAGGGTTAGAATTTAAGGTTAGAGATAGTGTTAGTGTTCAGTTTAGGGTTAGGTTTATGGTTATTGTTAGGGTTAGGGTTAGGGTTACATTTTAGGGTTAGATTTAGGGTTAGAATTAGGTTAGGGTTAGAATTACTGTTAAGAGTTGTGTTTGCTTAAGTTTATTTTTAGGGTTAAGATTACGTATAGTCTTAGCGTTAGGGTTAGAGTTTAGAGTTAGGGTTAAGGTAAGGTTTCAGATTTAGGGTTAAGTTTTAGGGTTAGGGTTAGGGTTTGGGTTAGGTTTAGGTTTAAGGCTAGTTTCAGTGTTAGGTTTAGGCTTAGGGTATAGGGTTAGTGGTTGAGTTATTGTTAGTGTTAGAGTTAGGGTTAGGGTTATTGTTAGAGTTCCTGTTAGGTTTAGGGTAAGAGATGGTTTTGTGATTAAGGCTAGGGTTATGGTTAGGGTTATGTTTAATGTTCGAGTTACGGTTAGGGTTATGATTAGGGTTAGAGTTATTGTTAGAGTTAGTGTTAGGATTAGGGTACATCCTGGGTTTGTGATTAATGCTAGGGTTATGGTTATGGTTAGGTCTAAGGTTTAGTTTTATGGTTGGGTTTTCAGGTGTCTTAAGTGTAGTTTTAAGATTTCTGTTAGCTTTAGAATTAGGGTTATGGTTTGAGTTAGGGTTAGGGGTTAAGGTTAGGGATAAGGTCAGTGTTCAACTATTGGGTTAGATTTTAAGTTTAAGGTTAGGGGTAGAGTAGGTTTTAGGTTAGTTTTAGAATTTAAGTTGAGGGATAAGTTATGGATTCTTCTTCAGGGTTAACGTTTTGAGACAGGGTTATAATTAGGATTAGTGTTAAATTTAGGTTTAGGTTTAGGGAAAAGGTAAGTTTTTGGCTCTATGAGTGTTGTTTTAGGGTTAGGGTGGTTTAGGGTTAGAGTTAGGGACAGAATTATGGTTACGGTAGGGTAAGGGTTAGTGTTAGAATTAAGGTTAGGGTTAGTTTAGGTTTAGAGTTAAAGTTTGGGCTAGGGTTAAGGATTAGGGTTATTATGAATTGGTTTAAGTTTAGGTTTACAGTTAGTGTTAGTGTTATGTTCAGGGTTAGGGTAAGAGTTAATATTAGGGATAGGGATAGGTTTTGGGTTAGGGTTTGAGTTAGTGTTATGATAAGGGTTAGGATTTATGTTAGGGTTAGTTGTAGATTTAGGGTAGTGCTATACTTAGGGTTAGGGTTAAAGTTAGGTCTAGGGTTAGGTCTAGAGTTAGAATTAGGGTTAGGGTTTGGGTTAGGGCCAGTGCTAGGGTTTGTGTTAGGGCAAGGCTAGGGCTAGGGTTAGGTTTAGGGTTAGCGTTAGGGTACGACTCGTGCTAGGGTTAGGGTTAGCGTTTGGATTAGGGCCAATTCTAGAAATTGTGTTAGGGTTAGGACTAGGGATAGAGTAAGGTTTAGGGTTAGGGTTAAGTTAGGGTTAGGGTTAGGGTTAGGGCTAGTTTCATGTTTATGGTTAGTACTTGGAATAAGATTAGAGTTACATACCATTTAACATTACTGTTAAGCTTAGTCCTAGGATTAGGGTTAGGGTAAGGGCTAGACTTAGCCCTAATCCAAACTCTAACCCTTACTCTGAACCTAGCCCTAGCCCTAACTCTAACCCTAAATCGCTCCTAGCCCAAGCCCTAACCCTGACGCTAACCCTAACCCTAGCCCTGGCCCTAACCCAACCCTATCCCTAAACCTAGCCCTAGTCCTAGCCCTAATCCTAACCTAAACCTAAACCTAACCCTAACCCAAACCCTAAAGCTAACCCTAAACCTAACCCTAACCCTAACCCTAGTCTAGCCCTAGCCCTAACCATAACCCGAACCCTAGCCCCAGCCCTAACCCTAACCCTGTACCTAGCCCTAACCCTAAACCTGACCCTAATTCTAGACCTATCCCTAACACTAATTCTAACTCTAACCCTAGCACTAACACTAACGCTAAACCTAAGCTTAAACTTAAACCTAACCATAAACCCAATGTTAATTCTAACTGGCAATCTAACTCTAAACTTATTTCGAAACATAAACCTAACACAAACAGTAACATAACCCTAATCATAACCATAAATCTAACCCTAACTTTAATGCTAACAGTAAAGCTAACGCAAACACTAACCTTAGCCCTAGCCCTAACCCTAACCACCCCAGCCCTAACTCTAACCCTAACGCTAACCCTAAGGCTAGCCTTAACCCTAATTCTAATCTAACCCTAGGCCTAGCCCTTACCCTAACCCTAAACCAGGCCTAGCCCTTTCCCTAACCCTACCCTAACCCCAAACCTAACCCTACCCCTAGCTTAATCCTAGTCATAACCTTAACCCTAACCCTAACCCTAGCCCTAGCTTAGCGCGAGCCCTAAACCTAAAGCTAATCCTAACCCTAGCCCTAACCCTAAACCTAACCCTAACACTAAACCTAGCCCTAGCCCTAACGCTAACCCTAAACTAACCCTAGCCCTAGATCTAACCCTAAACCTACCCCTAACCCTAGGCCTAGCCTTAATCCTAACCCTAACATAACCCTAGTGCTAGACCAAAACCTAACCTTAACCTAACCCAAGCTCTAGCCCTAACCCTAACCCTAATGTAATACTAGCCCTAGATCAAACCCTAACCCTAATCCGAACCCTAGTTTTAGCCTAACCCTAACCCTAGTACTAACACTAACGCTAAACCACAGCTTAAACCTAAACCTAAACATAAATGTAATGTTAATCCAAACCGGCAATCTCACTTTAAACTTATTTCTAAACATAAACCAAACAAAAACAGTAACATAACACTAATCCTAATCCTAAATCTAACCATAACGCTAATGCTAACCCTAACGCTAACCCTCACGCTTACCTTAGTCCTAGTCCTAACCCTGACCCTAACCCTAAACCTAGCCCTGGCCCTAACCCAACATTAACCCTAAACCTAGCCCTAGTCCTAGCCCTAATCTTAACCTAACCCTAACCCTAACTCTAACCCAAAACCTAACTTTAACCAGAACCCTAGCCCTAACTCTAACCGTAAACCTAGCCCTATTTCTAAACCTAACTCTAACCCTAGTCCTATACCTAACCATAATTCTAACTCTAACCCTAGCACTAACACTAACGCTAGAACTAAGCTTAAACCTAAACCTATGCATAAACCTAATGCTAATTATTACCGGCAATCGAACTCTAAACTTATTTCTAAACATAAACCTAACAGAAACAGTAACATAATCCTAATCCAAAACATAAATCTAACCACAATGCTAATGCTAACCCTAACGCTAACCCTAACACTAACCTTAGCCCTAGCTCTAACCCTAATCCTTCTCTAACCCTAGCCCTACACCTGACCCTTACCCTAACCCTAACCCTATGCTACGTCGAAACCCTAACCCTAAACCTAATTCTAGCCTTAGCCCTAACCCTAAACCTAAACCTAACCCTAGGCCTAGCCCTAACCCTAGTTCTAACCCTAACCCTAGACTAGTGATAGCCCTAACCCTAAGCCCAATTCAAGCCCTAACCCTAAACCTAATCCTAACCCTAGTCCTATCCCTAACCCTAATTCTAACTCTAACACTAGCACTAACATTAACGCTAAAACTAAGATTAAACCTAAACCTAACCATAAAACTAATGCAAATTCTAACCAGCAATCTAACTATAAACTTATTTCTATAAATAAACCTAAAACAAAAAGTAACAATACACTAATCCTAACCGTAAATCTAACGTAACGCTAATGCTAACCCTACGCAAACCTAACGCTAAACTTAGTCCTAGCCCTAGCCCTAAACCTAACCCTAACCCTAGCCGTAGCCCTGTCCCTGACACTAACCATAATCCTAGGCCTAACCTTAAACCTAACCCTAACATAACCTTAATCCTAGACCAAAACCTAACCCTAACCCTAGCCCTAGCCCTAGACCTGACCCTAACCCAAACCATAATCCTAGGCCTAACCTTAAACCTAAACCTAACATAACACTAATCCCAGACCAACACCTAACCCTAACCCTAACCCTAGCACTAGCCCTAACACTACATCAAAATCCAAAACTAGGCCTAGCCCTAAACCTAAACCTAAACCTAACCCTAGTCCTTGCACTAATCCTAACCATAATCCTAACCCTAGCAAGAACACTAACCGTAACCATAATCTTAAACCTGAATTTAACCTTAAACCTAATGCTAATCCTAACCGTAACTCTCAGTCTAAACTTATTTCTAAACATAAAACTAATGCAAACATTAACCATAACTCTAATACTAACCCTAAATCAAACCGTAATGCTAAAGCTAACCTAACGCTTACCCTAACCCTAATTCTAGCCCCAACCCTAACCCTAAACCTAAACCTAGCCCTTGCCCTAGCCCTAACCCTATACCTAACCCTTACCGTACGCATAGCCCTAACCCTAACCCTAACCCTAAAGTTAGTCCCATCAAAACCCTAACACTTACCCTAGCCGTATACATAACCCTAATAATAATCTAATCCTAGCCCTAGCCCTAACCCTAACCCTATGCCTAGCCCTAACCCTAACCCTAACCCTAACCCTTACCTTAGCACTAACACTAACGCCAAACCTAAGCTTAAACCTAAATCTAACCAATAAACTAATGGTAATCATAACCGGCAATCTCACTCTAAACTTATTATTTAATATAAACCTAACGCGAACACTAACAAACCCTAATCCTAACATAAAATCTAAACCTAATGCTAATCCTAACCCTAACCCTAACCCTAAACCTAGCCCTAGCCCTATCCCTAATTCTAACTCTAATCCTAGTACTAACACTAACACAAAACCTAAGCTTAAACTTAAACCTAATCATAAACCTAATGCTAATCCTAATGGGTAATATAACACAAAACTTATTTCTAAACATAAATCTAACACTAACAGTAACATAACCCTAATCCTAACCGTAAATTTAAACCTAACGATAATGCTAAACCTACCGCTAACCCTAACCCTAACCCTAGACCTAGCCCTAACCTTAACCCTAACCCTATGCCTAGCCCTAACCATAACCCTAATCCTAATCCTACCCCTACCCCTAAACCTAACCCTAACTCTAATTCTAGCTCTAGCCCTAAACCTAACCCTAATTCGAATCCTAGCCCTAGCTCTAAACCTAACCCTAACCCTATCCTTAACCCTAGCCCTAACCCTAACCCTAACCCTAACTCTAACCATAACCATAACCCTAACCATAACTGTAGCCCTAGCCATAGACATAACCATAAACCTAACCCTAACCCTAGCCCTAGACCTAACCCAAACCCTTACCCTAACCCTAGACCTACCCCTAACCCTAATCCTATACCTAACCATAAACTTAAGTCCAAACCTAACCTAACCCTAAACCTGTGTTTTACCCTAATCCTAACCATTTGCATAAAACTAACCAGAACTGGTACTCTAATTCTAAATGCATTCCTAACTATACCTTAAACCTAAACCTCACCATATCCCTATCTCAAAAGCTGACCCTAATCCTAACACTAATCCTAGGCCTAAACTTAAGAGTAATGTTAACCGGTACTGTAACTCTAACCTTATTCCAGACCTAACCTTAACATGGCAGCAACCCTAACGCTAATCTTAACCAAAACCCTAACCCTAACCCTAAAGCTAACCGAAACCCTAACCCTAAATTTAGCCCTAATCCTAATGATAACCTTAAAACTAACCCTAGCCCTAGATCTAAACCGAAACCTAACCCTAGCCAAGCCCTAGCCCTAACCCTAACAATAACCCTAACTCGAGCCCTACCCTTAACCCTAACATTAACCCTAACCCTAGGCCTAGCCCTATCCCAAACCCTAATCTACCCCAAAACCTAACTTTAGTCCTAGCCCAAACCTTAAGCCTAAATCTAGCCCAAGAAAAAACCCTAACTCTAAATCCACTACTAGCCCTAACCCTAAACTTAACCCTAACCCTAACCTTAACCCTAACCCTAACCCTAACCCTAGCCATAACCCTAGCCCTAACCCTAGGTCTAGCCCTAAACCTAATCCTAACCCTAGCCCTAGCCCTAACCCTAAACCTAAACCAAACCCTAACTCTAGCACAAGCCCTAACCAAACCCTATCCCTAACACTAGCCTTAACCCTAGCCTTAACCCTACCCCTAACCCTATCCCCACACTAGCCCTAACCCTAACTGTAACCCTAACCGTAACCTTAGCAAGCCCTAACCCTAACCCTAACCCTAATTCTAACTCTAGCCCGAACCCTAGCCCTAAACCTAACCCTAACACTAAACGTAACCCTAACCCTAACTCTATCCCCAGCACTACCCCTAACCCTAACCCTAACCCTAATCCTAAACGTGCACTAACACTAACGCAAACCCCAATCTTCAACCAAAACCTAACCATGAAACTAATGTTAAGCCTAACCAAACTCTCACTTTACACTTATTTCTAAATATAAACAAAACACAAACAATACCCAAAGCTTAATCCTACCCCAACACAAATCTAACCTTCAATCTAACCTAACGCTAATGCTAAAACGAACACTAGCACTAACCGTACCCAAGGCCAAACCCTAACCCTAACCCTAACATTCTCCCTAGTTCTATCCTAATCCTTACCCTAACCTTAGCCCTAACCCTAACCCTAACCCTAACCCTAGTTCTCGCCCTAACACTAACCCTATCCCTATCCCTTACCTAACTGTAATCCTAACCCTAAATTTGGACTAACACTAACGCAAATCCCAAGCTTCAACCAAAACCTAACCATAAAACTAATGTTAACCCAAATCGAGACTCTCACTCCACGCTTATACCTAAACATAAACCAAATAAAAACCGTACCTATAACCTTAATCCTAACCCAAACCCTAATCCAAACCTTCAATTTAACTCTAACGTTAATGCTAAACCGAACGATAGCACTAACTCTAAGCCCAGGCGAAATCCTAACCCTAACACTAACCCTAACCCTAACATTATCCCTAGCTCTACACTATTTTGAACCCTAAACCTAGCCCTAACCCTCACCTGAACCCTAACCCTAACCTACCCATAACCACTACGCCAGGTCTAGCCCTAATCCTAAACATAACCATAGATGTAACCCTATCCTAAAATTAACCCTAATCTGGCCCTAAACCTAAGCCTAACCCTAACCCTATCCCTAGCCCTAAACCTAACCCTAGCCCTAACCCTAACCCTAAACCAAACTCTAAAACTAACCCCAGCACTAGTCCTAACCCTAACCCTAACCCTAGTTCTCGCTCAAACCTGACCCTAACGCTAACCCTATCCCTATTCTAACCCTAATCGTAACCCTAAACGTGCACTAACACTAACGAAAACCCCAAGCTTCAACCAAAACCTAACCATAAAACTAATGTTAACCCTAACCGGTACTCTCTCTATACACTTATTACTAAACATAAACTAAATACAAACAGTACCCATAACCTTAATCCTAACCCACATCCTAATCCTAACCTTCAATTTAACCCTAAAGCTAATGCTAAACTGAAAGCTACCACTAAACCTAAACCTAGGCTAAACCCTAAACCTAATCCTAACCCTAACCCTAACTCCAACCCTAACCCTAACCCTAACCCTAACCCTAACCCTAACCCTAAACCTAACACTAACCCTAACCCTAACCCTAACCCTAATTTTAACTATAGCCCTAACCCTAGTTCTAACCCTAACCTTAACCTAAACCTAGTTCTCACACTAACCCTAACCCTAACACTAACCCTATCCCTAATCTAACCCTAATTCTAACCCTAAACTTGCACTAGCACTAATGCAAATCCCAAGCTTCCACCAAAACCTAACCATAAAATAATGTTAACCCTAACCGGGACTCTCACACTACAATTATTTCTAAACATAAACCAAACACAAACAGTACTCATAACCTTAATCTTAACGCACACCCTAATCCTAACCTTCAATCTAACCCTAACGCTAATACTAAACCGAACGCTAGCACTAACTGCAACCCTAGGCCAAACCTTAATCCTAACCCTAACCTTAACCCTAACCCTAACCCTTGGTCACGCCCTAAACCTAATCCTAACCCTAGCCCTAGCCCTAGCCCTAATGCTAACCATAACCCTAACCCTAGCACTAGCCCTATTTATAACTCTAACCCTAACACTAGCTTTAACCCTAACGAGGGCTAGAGTTAGTGTTAGGGTTACGTTTAGGGCTAGGGTTAGGGCTAGAATTAGATTTAGGGTTAGGATTTGGTTTAGGGCTAGTGCTAGGTTTAGGGTTTGGTTAAAGTTAGTTTAACGGTTAGGGTTAGGGATAGGGCTAGGACTAGGGTTAGAATTAGGTTTAGGGTCAGTCCTAGGGTTAG
This sequence comes from Macroglossus sobrinus, assembly GCA_004027375.1. Lineage (NCBI taxonomy): Eukaryota > Metazoa > Chordata > Mammalia > Chiroptera > Pteropodidae > Macroglossus > Macroglossus sobrinus. The sequence continues at coordinate 18,441 of PVKZ01006891.1, read as the reverse complement.
GAATAAGGTTAGGGTTAGGTTAGGGCTAGGGCTAAGGTTAGGGTTAGGGCTAGTGCTAGGGATAGGGTTTTGGTTATGTTTAGGGCTAGGGCTAGGGCTAGGGTTACGGTTAGGTTTAGGGCTAGGGCTAGGGTTAGGGTTAGGGTTAGGGTTCGTGTTAGGGTAGAGCTAAAGATAATGTTAGCATTAGGGTTAGGGTAGGGTTCGGCCTAGGGTTAGGTTTTGGCCTAGCGTTCTGTTTTGCATTAGCTTTAGAGTTAGATTGAAGGTTAGGATTAGGATGTGGGTTAGGATTAAGGTTATGGGTACTGTTTGTGTTTTGTTTATGTTTAGAAATAAGTGTAGAATGAGAGTCCCGGTTTGGATGAACATTAGTTTTATGCTTAGATTTAGGTTGAAGCTTGGGGTTTGCGTTAGTGTTAGTGCAACTTTAGGTTTAGGATTAGGGTTAGAATAGGAATAGGGTTAGCGTTAGGGTTAGGGTTAGGGCAAGAACTAGCGTTAGGGGTAGAGTTAAAATTAGGGTTAGGGTTAGGGTTAGGGCTAGTGCTAGATGTAGGGTCAGGGTTAGGGTTAGGGTTAAAACTAGTGTGTTCAGGTCAGAGCAGGGTTAGGTTTAAGATTAGCGCTAGGGTTATGATTAATGTTAGGGTTAAGTTTAGGGCTAAGGTTATGGTTAGGTTTAGGGCTAGACCTAGGGTTAGGGTTAGGGTTATGGTTAAAGCTAGTGTTCGTGTCAGTGTTAAGGTTAGGGCTAGTGCTAGGATTAGGCTTAGGGTTAGGGTTAGGGCTAGGGCTATGGCTAAGTTTAGGATTAGATTTAGGGCTACCTAGGGTTAGGGCTAGTTTTAAGCTTAGGTTAGAACTAGGGCTAGGGTTAGGTTTAGGATTAGGGTTAGGGCGAGAACTAGGGTTAGGGTTATGGTTAGGGTTAGGGTTAGGGTTAGGGCTAGGGTTAGGTTTAGAATTAGGTAAGGGCTAGGGCTAGGGTTAGGGTTAGTGTTAGGGTTAGGATTAGTGTTAGGGCTAGGTTTAGGGTTCGGTTAGGGTAGAGTTAGGGATAATATTAGGGTTAGGGTTAGGGTTAGGCTTAGGGTTACAATTATGAGTAGTGTTATATTAGGTTTAGGGTTAGGGCTAGTGCTATAGTTAGTGTTAGGGTTAGGGTTAGAGCAAGTGCTAGGGTTAAGGTTAAGTTTAGGGTTAGGACTAGGGTTATGGTTAGGGTTAGGTTAGACTAGGGCTAGAGTTAGGGTTAGGGTTAGAATTAGGTTAGGGTTAGGGTTAGGGTTAGGGTTAGGGTTAGGGTTAGGGTTAGGGTTAGGGTCAATGTTACGGTTAGTGCTCGGTTTAGGGTTATGGTTGGGTAGTGCTATATTAGGTTTAGGGTTAGGGCTAGTGCTATAGTCAGTGTTAGGGTTAGGGTTAGAGCAAGTGATAAGGTTAGGGTTAGGGTTAGGTTAAGGACTAAGGTAGGGTTCAGGTTAGGGTTAAGGTTAGGTTTAGGGCGAGAACTAGGGTTAGTGTTAGGGTTAGGGTTAGGGCTTGGGTTAGGGTTAGGGTTAGGGTTAGGGATAGGGTTAGGGCTAGTTCTAGGGCTAGGGTTATGCTTAGGGTTAGGGCTAGACCTAGAGTTATGTTTACCCTTAGGGTTAGGGTTAGAGCTAGGGTTAGGTTTCGGGTTAGGGTAGAGCTATAGATAATTTTAGGATTAGGGTTAGGATCAGGGTTTGGCCTAGGGTTAGAATTTAGCCTAGCGTTAGGTTTAGCATTAGCTTTAGGGTAGATTGAAGGTTATGATTAGGGTGTGTGTTAGGATTAAGGTTATGGGCACTGTTTGTATTTGGTTTATGTTTAGTAATAAGTGTAGTGGCAGAGTCCCGGTTAGGGTTAACATTAATTTTATGGTTAGGTTTTGGTTGAAGCTTGGGCTTTGTGTTACTGTTAGTGCTAGGGTTAGGATTAGGGTTAGGATTAGGGCTAGGTCTAGAACTAGGTTTAGGGTTAGGGTTAGCATTAGGGCTAGGGCTAGGTTTTGTTAGGGTTAGTGTTAAGTTTAGGGTTTGGGCTAGGGCTAGGGCTATGGCTAGGGTTAGGCTTAGGGTTAGTTCTAGACCTAATGCTAGGTTTTGGGTTATGGATAGTGTTAGGTCTAAAGCTAGAACTTGGGTTAGGTTTATGGTTAGGGTTATGTCAAGGGCTTTAGTTAGGTTTAGGAATAAGGTTAGGGTTTGAGTTAAGGCTAGGGCTAGGGCTATAATTAGGTTTAGGGTTAGGTTTAGGGCTAGGGATAAGTTTAGGTTTAGGTTTAGGGTTAGGGCTAGGCCCTGGCTTAGGTTTACAGTTAAAGTTTGGGTTAGGGCTAATCCTAGGGTTAAGTTTAGGGTTAGGTTAGGGCTAGGGCTAGTGTTAGAATTAGGGTTAGGGTTAGAGCTAGGGCTAGGGTTAGGGTTAGGTTTAGGGTTAGTACTAGGAATAGGTTTAGGTTTAGTGTTAGTGTTAGGGCTAGGCTAGGTTTAGGGATACGGTTAGTGTTAATGATAGGGCTAGACCTAGGGTTCTAGTTTCATGTTAGGGTTAGGGATAGGGTTAGAATTAGGTTTAGGGTTAGGGTTGGGGCTAGTGCTAAAGTTAGGGTTAGTGTTAGATTAGGGTTAGGGCTAGAACTATGTTTGGGGTTAGTGTTAGGGCTAGGGGTAGAGCTGGAATTAGATTTAGGGGTAGGGTTAGGTAGGGCTAGGCCTAGGGTTAGGATTTGGTAAAAGCTAGTGTTAGTGTTAGGGTTAGGGCTAGGGCTAGGGTTAGGATTAGGGTTAAGGCTAGTGCTTGGTATACGTTTGTGTTAGGGTTAAGGCTAGAGTTAAGGCTAGTGTTAGGGTTAGTGTTAGGGTTAGGGCTAGTGCTAGCGTTAAGGTTAGGGTTTGGTTTAGGAATAAGGCTAGGGTTAGGGTTAGAATTAGGATGACGGCTAGACTTAGGGTTAGGGTTAGTGTTAGGCTTAGGTTAGGGCTGGGGCTAGGGTTAGGGTTAGGGTTAGGCTTATGGTTACGGTTAGTGGTATCTTTCGGTTTAGCATTAGCGTTAGGGTTAAATTGAAGTTTGGACTAGGGTTTGGGTTAGGATTAAGGTTATGCGTACTCTTTATTTTTGTTTTATGTTTAGAAATATGTGTAAAGTGAGAGTCCCAATAGGAATTAACATTAGTTTTATTTTTAGGTATTGGTTGAAGCTTGGGGTTTGCGTTAGTGTTAGTGCAAGTTTAGGGTTAGGATTAGGAATAGAATAGGGATAGGTTTAGCGTTAGGGTTAGTGGTAGAGCGAAAACTAGGGTTATAGTTAGGGTTAGGGTTAAGGCTAGCTCTAGGGTTAGGGTTAGCGTTAGGGTCAGGATTAGGGCTAGAGCTAGGGCAAGGGTTAGGGCTAGGGTTACGGTTAGGTTTAGGGGTAGACCTAGGGTTAGCGTTACGGTTAGGGTTATGGTTAGGTTAGGGCTATGGCTTGGGTTAGGGTTAGGGTTAGGGTTAGGTTTAGGGCTAGGGTTAAGGTTCGGGATAGGGTAGAGCTAGGGATAATGTTAGGGTTAGGGTTAGGGTTAGGGCGAGAACTAGGGTTAGGGTTAGGGTTAGGGTTAGGGTTAGGGTTAGGGTTAGGGTTAGGGTTAGGGTTAAAGCTAGGGTTAGGTGTGGGCCTAGAGTGAGGGTTAAGGCTAGGGTTATGGTTAGGATTAAGTTTACGGCTAGACCTAGGGTTAGGGTTAGGGTGACGCTAGGTTATGGCTAGTGCTAGGGTTAGGTTTAGATTTAGGGTTAAAGCTAGTTTTAGGGTTAATTTCAGGGTTAGGGCTAGTGCTAGGGTTAGGGTTAGGGTTTTGGTTATTATTAGCATTAGGGTTCGATTTTGGATTATGTTTAGGGTTTTGTTAGTGTTCGCGTTAGGTTTTTATTTAATAATAAGTTTAGAGTGAGACTGCCGGTTAGAATTAGCATTAGGTTTATGATAGGTTTATGTTTAAACTTAGGGTTAGCGTTAGTGGTAGTGCTGTGGTTAAGTTTAGGGTTATGGCTAGGGCTAGGCAAAGGGTTAGGATTTGGGTTACGGTTAGGGTTACGAATAGGGCTAGGGTTAGGGTTAGGGTTAGGTTTAGGGCTAGACCTAGGGTTATGGTTATGGTTAGGGATAGGGTTAGTGCTAGGGTTAGGGTTAGGGTTAAAGCTAGTGTTAGGGTTAGGTTAGAAATAAAGCTTGTGCTAGGGTTAAGGTTAGGGTTAGGTTTAGGGCTGGGGCTAGATTAGGGTTAGGGTTAGGGTTAGGGTTAGGGTTGAGGTTTGGCCTAGGGTTAGGGTTAGTGATAGCGTTCGTTTTAGCATTAGCATTACGGTTAAATTGAAGGTTAGGATTAGGGTTTGGGTTAGGATTAAGGTTTGGGTCCTGTTTGTGTTTGGTTTATGTTTAGAAATAAGTGTAGAGGCAGAGTCCCAGTTAGGGTTAAAATTAGTTTTATTGTTAGGTTTTGGTTGAATCTTGGGCTTTGCGTTACTGTTAGTGCTAGGGTTAGGATTAGGGTTAGAGTTAGGGATAGCATTAGAACTAGGGTTAGTTTTAGGGCTAGGGTTAGGTTTAAATTTAGGGTTAGGGTCAGGGTTAGGGTTAGGGCTATGGGTAGGGCTTAGGTTAGGTTTAGGCTTAGGGTTAGGGTAGGCCTAGTGCTAGGGTTTGGGTTAGGGTTAGTGTTAGGGCTAAAGCTAGAACTAGGATTAGGGTTAGGGTTAGGGCTAGGTCAAGGGCTCGAGTTAGGATTAGGATTAAGGTTACAGTTTGGGTTAAGGCTAGGCCTAGGGCTATAATTAATTTTAGGTTTAGGGTTAGGGCTAGGGCTAGGTTTAATTTTAGGTTTAGTGTTAGGGCTAGGTCTAAGGTTAGGGTTAGGGCTAGTCCTAGGGTTAGGGTTAGGGTTAGGCTAGGGCTAGGGTTAGGGTTAGGTTTAGGGTTCGGGTTTGGGCTAGGCCTAAGTTTAGAGTTAGGAGTAGGGTTAGGGCTAGGGCTAGTGTTAGGCTTAATGTTAGTGTTAGCGCTAGGGCTAGGTTTAGAATTAGGGTTAGATTTAGGGGTAAGCCTAGGGTTAGAGTTAGAACTTGCTAGGATTAGATTAGGGTTAGGTTAGGCCTAGGGCTAGGGTTAGGCTTAGGGTTAGGTTTTGGTTTAGGACTAGGTTTATGTTAGGGTTAGGATTAAGGCTAGGCCTAGGGTTAGGGTTATTGTTAGGGTAGGCTTAGAATTAGGGTCAGGGTTAGGGCTAACCTAGGGGTAGATTAGGGTTAGGGTTAGGGCTAGGACTAGGGCTACAGTTAGGGTTACGGTTAGGGCTATTCCTAGGATTAGATTAGGTTTAGGGTTAAAACTAGGCCTAGAGTTAGGGTTAGGGTTAGTTTTAGGGCTTGGGCTAGGGTTTGGGTTAGGTTTAGGGTTAGGTCTAGGACTAGGCCTAGGGTTAGGGTTAGGGTTAGGGTTAGACTAGGGCTAGGGGTAGTGTAGGGTTAGATTTAGGGCTAGGATTAGGATTGGGGTTAAGTTTAGGGTTAGTGCTGGGGCTAGGGTAAGGCTTATTTTTAGGATTAGGGCTAGGGCTAGGGTTAGCATTAGGGTTAGTGTTCGGTTTTGGTCTAAAATTAGGGTTATGTTAGGGTTAGGGTTAAGGCTAGTCCTAGGTTTAGGCTAGGGTTAGGGTTAGGGCTAGGCCTGGGATTAGACTTAGGTTTAGGGTTAGGGTTTGGTCTAGGGCTAGATTTAAGGTTAGGGTTAAGATTATGGCCAGGTCCAAGTTTAGGTTTAGGTCTAGAGCTAGAATTAGGTTTGGGTTAGCGTTAGAATTAGGGCTAGGAATAGGCGTAGGTTTAGGGTGAAGGTTAGGGTTAGGGCTAGGGCTTGGGTTAGGGTTAGGGTTAGGGTTAAGGCTAGAGTTAAGGCTAGTGTTAGGGTTAGTGTTAGGGTTAGGGCTAGTGCTAGCGTTAAGGTTAGGGTTTGGTTTAGGAATAAGGCTAGGGTTAGGGTTAGAATTAGGATGACGGCTAGACTTAGGGTTTGGGTTAGGGTTCGGCTTAGGTTAAGGCTAGGGCTAGGGTTAGCGTTAGGGTTAGGGTTAGGGTTAGAGTTAGGGCTAGTGCTAAATTTATGGTTAGGGTTAGAGTTAGGGCAAGTGCTAGGGTTAGGGTTAGATTAGGGCTAGCTTAGGTTTAGGGTTAGGGTTAGGGCTCGGGCTAAGATTAGGATTCGGGTTCGGGTTAGGGTTTGGGTTAGTGTTAGGTTTATGCTTAGGGATAGGTTAGGGGTAGGGCTAGGATAGGGTATGGGTTAGGGTTAGGGTTAGGGTTAGGGCTAGGGCTAAGGTTAGGGTTAGGGTTAGGGTTAGGGTTAGGGTTAGGGTTAGGGTTAGGGTTAGGGTTATGTTAGGGTTAGGTCTATTTTTAGGGTTCGGGTTAAGTTAGAGCAAGAGTTAAGGTTAGGGTTAATGTTAGGGTTAGGCTTAGGGTTAGGGTTAGGTTTTGGTTTAGGTTTAGGGCTAGTGATATACTTAGGTTTAGGGTTAGGGTTAGGGCATGGCTAGGGTTAGGGTTAGGGTTACGGTTAGGGCTAGGACTAGGGCTAGGGTTAGGTTTAGGGTTAGGTTTAGGATTAGAACTAGGGTTAGGGTTCGTGTTAGGGTAGAGCTAAAGAGAATGTTAGCATTAGGGTTAGGGTTAGGGTTCGCCCTAGGGTTAGGATTTGGCCTAGCGTTCTGTTTTGCATTAGCTTTAGAGATAGATTGAATGTTAGGATTAGGATGTGGGTTAGGATTAAGGTTATGGGAACTGTTTGTATTTGGTTTATGTTTAGAAATAAGTGTAGAGTGAGATTTCCGGTTAGGGTTAACATTAGTTTTATGGTTAGGTTTAGGTTAAAGCTTGGGGTTTGCATTAGTGTTAGTGCAAGTTTAGGTTTAGGATTAGGGTTAGATTAGGGATAGTGTTAGGGTTAGGGTTAAAGCGAGAACTAGGGTTAGGGTTAGGGTTAGGGTTTGGGTAGAACTAAGGATAATGTTAGGGTTAGGGGTAGGGTTAGGGTTAGGGTTTGGCCTAGGGTAAGGTTAGTGTTAGTGTTCAGTTTAGCATTAGCATTAGTTTTAAATTGAAATTTAGGATTTGGGTTAGGGTTAGGTTTAAGGTTTGGGTACTGTTATTTTGGTTAATGTTTAGAAAGCAGTGTAGAGTGAGAGTCCCAGTTAAGGTTAACATTAGTTTTATCGTTAGGTTTTGGTTGATGCTTTGGGTTTGCGTTAGTGTTAGTGCAAGTTTAGGGTTAGGATTAGGGTTAGAATAGGGATAGGGTTAGTGTTAGGGTTAGGGTTAGGGCAAGAACTAGGGTTAGGGGTAGAGTTAAAATTAGGGTTAGGGTTATGGTTAGGGCTAGTGATAGGTTTAGGGTTAGGGTCAGGGTTAAAGATTGTGTTCAGGTCAGGGTGAAGGTTAGGGCTAGTGCTAGGGTTAGGGTTAGGTTTAGGGCTAGGGTTAGGGTTAGGGTTAGGGTTAGGGTTAGGGTTAGGGTTAGGGCTAGAGATAGGGTTAGGGTTAGGGCTAGTGAAAGGGATAGGGTTAGGGTTAGCGTTAAGGCTAAGGTTAAGGCTAGTGTTAGGGTTAGGTTTAGGGTTAGGTTTAGGGTTAGGGTTAGGGTTAGGGTTGAGGTATGGCCTAGGGTTAGTGTTAGTGCTAGCATTCGGTTTAGCATTAGCATTAGATTTCAATTGAAGGTTAGGATTAGGTTTTGGGTTAGTATTAAGGTTATGGGTACTGTTTGTGTTTGCTTTATATTTAGAAATAAGTGTAGTGTTAGCCTCCCGGGTATGGGTAACATTAGTTTTTTGGTTAGGTTTTGGTCGAAGCTTGGGGTTTGTGCTAGGGTTACTGCACTTTTAGGGTTAGGGTTAGGGTTATGGTTAGGGATAGGGCTCGTGCTAGGAATAGGTTTAGGGTTAGGGTTAAGGCTAGGGTTAACGCTAGTGTTAAGGTTAGGGTTAGGGTTATGGCGAAAGTTAGGGCTACGGTTAGGGTTAGTTTTAGGGCTAGGATTAAGGCTAGTGTTAGGCTTAGGATTAGGGTTAGGGCTAGTACTAGTGTTAGGCTTAGGGTTAGGTTTAGGGTTAGGGCTAGAACTAGGGTTAGGGTGAAGGTGAAGCTTAGGTTAGGACTATGGCTAGGGTTAGGATTAGGGTTAGGGTTAGGGTTAGGGCTAGGGTTTGGGTTAGGGTTAGGGCTAGTGAAAGCGATAGGGTTAGGGTTAGGGTTAAGGCTAAGTTTAAGGCTAGTGTTAGAGTTAGGGTTAGGGTTAGGGTTAGGGCTAAGTTTAGGGTTAGGTTTAGGGCTAGTGAAAGAAAAAGGGTTAGGTTTATGGTAAGGCTAATGTTAAGGCTAGTGTTAGGGTTAAGTTTTGGGTTAGGGTTAGGAATAGGGCTAGTTCTAGGGGTAGGATTAGGGTTAGGGTTAGCCTAGGTCTAGAACTACGGTAAGGGTTAGGGTGAAGCTTAGGTTAGGTCTATGGGTAGGGTTAGAGTTAGGGCTAGGGTTAGGGTTAGAACTAGTGTTTGGGTTAAGGTTTGGGCTAGTGCTAGGGATAGGGTTAGGGCTAGGGTTAGGGTTAGAGTTAGGGTTAGGTTTAGGGTTAGGGTTAGGGCTAGGGCTAGGGCTAGGGGTAGGGTTAGTGTTTGGTTTAGGGTTAGACCTAGGGTAATGGTTACGGTTATGTTTAGGGTTTGTCCTAGGGTTAGGGTTTGGTCTAGCGTTAGGTTTACTATTAGCTTTAGGGTTAGATTGAAGGCTCGGTTTAGGGTGGGGGTTAGGATTAACGTTATGGGTACTGTTTGTGTTTGGTTTATCTTTAGAAATAAGTATAGAGCGAGAGTCCCGGTTAGGGTTAACATTAGTTTTATGGTTAGGTTTTGGTTGAAGCTTGGGATTTGCGTTAGTGTTAATGCTAGGGTTAGGATTAGGTTTAGGGTTAGTGCTATGGCTAGAACTAGGGTTAGCGTTATGGTAGTATTAGTCGTAGTGCTAGGTTTAGGTTTAGGGTTAGGGTTCGAGTTATGGTTAGGGCTATGGCTAGAGCTATGGTTAGCGTACGGGTTAGTGTTAGGGCTAAAGTTAGAACTAGGGTTAGGGTTAGGTTTAGGGTTAGGTCTAGGGCTAGAGTTAGGATTCAAGTTAGGTTTAGGTTTAGGGTTAGGGTTAGGGTTAGGGCTACAACTAGGTTTATGTTTAGGTTTAGTGTTAGGGCTAGGCCTAGGGTTATGGTTAGGGCTAGTCCTAGCGTTAGGATTCCGGTTAGTTTAGGACTAGGGTTAGAGTTAGGTTTAGATTTAGGGTTAGGGTTAGGGTTAAAGCTAGTGTTAGTGTTGGGTTAGGGCTATGTCTAGTGCTAGTGTTTGGGTTAGGGTTAATGTTAGGGCTAAAGCTAGAACTAGGGTTAGGGTTAGGGTGAAGATTAGGGCTAGGGCTAGATTAGGGTTAGGGTTAAAATTAGGGTTTGTGTTAAAACTAGGGCTAGGCCTATGGTTAGGTTTAGGGTGAAGTTTAGGGCTAGGGCTTGGTTTAGGTTTAGGTTTAGGGTTAGAACTAGGCCTAGGGTAAGGGTTAGGGTTAGGTTAGGGCTAGGGCTAGTTATAGGGTTAGGTATATGGTTAGGGCTAGGGCTAGGGTTAGGTTAGTGTGAGGGTTAAAACTAGGCTCATTGTAGTGTTAGTGTTAGGGTTAGGGTTAGGGCTAGAGTTAGAATTAGGGTTAAGTTTAGGGTTGGGGCTAGTGCTAGGGTTAGGGTTAGGATGAGGTTTAATGTTAAGGCTAGACCTAGAATTAGGGTTAGTGTTAGGTTTAGGGTAGGGTTTGGGCTACAGTTAGAATTAGGGTTAGGTTTAGGGTTGGGGTTTGTGCTAGGGTTAGTGTTAGGTTTAGGATTATGTCTAGGGCTAGGGCTAGGTTTAGGATTATGTTAAGGGCTAGTCATAGAGTTAGGGCTAGGGATAAGTTTAGATTAGGGCTAGGGTTAGGGTTAGGGTTTGGGTTTGGGTTAGGGCTAGGGTTAGGGTTAGGGTTCGGGTAGAGCTAGAAATAATGTTAGGGTTAGGGGTAGGGTTAGGGTTAGGGTTTGGCCTAGGGTAAGGTTAGTTTTCGCATTCATTTTACATTAGCATTAGGTTTAGATTAAAGTTTAGGATTTGGGTTAGGGTTAGGATTAAGGTTTGGGTACTGTTTTTGTTGGTTTATGTTTATAAAGCAGTGTAGAGTGAGAGTCCCTGGTAAGGTTAACATTAGTTTAATCGTTAGGTTTTGGTTGATATTTGGGGTTTGCATTAGTGTTAGTGCAAGTTTAGGGTTAGGATTAGGGTTAGAATAGGGATAGGGTTAGCGTTAGGGTTAGGGTAGGGCGAGAACTAGGGTTTGGGGTAAAGTTAAAATTAGGATTAGGGTTAAGGTTAGGGCTAGTGGTAGGTTTAGGGTTAGGGTCAGGGTTGGGGTTAAAGCTAGTGTTCGGGTCAGGGCTAAGGTTAGGGTTAGGGTTAGGGTAGGGCTAGGGCTAGGGCTAGGTTAAGGATTAGGTTTAGGGCTACCTAGGGTTAGGGCTAGGGTTAATCTTATGTTAGGGCTAGGGCTAGGGTTAGGGTTAAGACTAAAGTTAGGATTCGGGTTAGGTTTAGTGTTAGGGTTAGGGCGAGAACTAGGTTTAGGGATAGGGTTAGGGTTAGGGCTAGGGTTAGGTTTAAAATTAAGTTAGGGCTAGGGCTAGGGTTAGGGTTAGGGTTAGGGTTAGTGCTAGGTTTAGGGTTCGGGTTAGGGTAGAGTTAGGGATAATGTTATAATTAGGGTTAGGGTTAGGATTAGGGTTAGGTTTAGGGCTAGTGCTATATTAGGTTTAGGGTTAGGGTTAGGGCAAGAGCTATGGTTAGGGTTAGGGTTAGGGTTAGTGTTAGGGTTAGGGTTAGGGTTAGGGCTAGGGCAAAGGCTAGTGCTTGGGATAGGTTTAGGGTTAGGGTTAAGGCTATGGTTAAGGGTAGTGTTAGGTTTAGGGTTAGGGTTAGTGCTAAATGTAGGGCTCCGGTTTGTTTTAGGTTAGTGGCTAGGGTTATGTCTAGTGTTAGGGTTAGGTTTAGGGTTAGGGCTATTCCTAGTATTAAGGTTAGGGTTAGGGTTAGGGTTTGGTTAGGGTATGGTTAAGCTTATGTTTAGGGCTCCTGTTATATTTAGTGTTAGGGGTAGGTTTAGGGTTAGGACTAGGTATAGGGCTAGGTTTAATGTTAGTGTTAGGTTAGGGCTAGGGCTAGGGTTAGGGTTAGGAATAGGGTTACGACTGTGGTTTGAGTTCGGGTTAGTGTAGAGCTAGGGATAATATTAGGTTTAGGGTTAGGGTTAGGGCTCGACCTAGAGTGATGTTTACCGTTATGGTAAGGGTTAGAGCTAGGGTTAGGGTTTGTGTTATGGTAGAGCTATAGATAATTTTAGAATTAGGATTAGGATCAGGATTTGTCCTAGGGTTATAATTTACTCTAGCGTTAGGTTTAGCATTAGCTTTAGGGTAGATTGAAGGTTAGGATTAGGGTATGTGTTAGGATTAAGTTTATGGGTACTGTTTGTGTTTGGTTTATGTTTAGAAATAAGTGTAGTGGCAGAGTCCTGGTGAAGATTAACATTAGTTTTATGATTATGTTTTGGTTGAAGCTTGGGCTTTTTGTTACTGTTAGTGCTAGGGTTAGGATTAGGTTTAGGATTAGGGCTAGGTCTAGAACTAGGTTTAGGGTTAAGGTTAGCATTAGGTCTAGGGCTAGGTTTAGGTTAGGGTTAGGGTTAAGTTTAGGGTTTGGGCTAGGGCTAGGGCTATGTTTAGGGTTAGACTTAGGGTTAGGACTAGGCCTAATGCTAGGGTTTGGGTTACGGATAGTGTTAGGGCTAAAGCTAGAACTTGGTAAGGTTTAGGGTTAGGTTTATGTCAAGGGCTATAATTAGGTTTAGGAATAAGGTTAGGGTTTGAGTTAAGGCTAGGGCTAGGGCTATAATTAGGTTTAGGGTTAGGTTTAGGGCTAGGGCTAAGTTTAGGTTTAGGTTTAGGGTTAGGGCTAGGCCTAGGTTTAGGTTTACGGTTAAAGTTTGGGTTAGGAGTAATCCTAGGGTTAAGTTTAGGGTTAGTTTAGGGCTAGGGCTAGTGTTAGAATTAGGGTTAGGGTTAGAGCTAGGGCTAGAGTTTGGGTTATGTTTAGGGTTAGTACTAGGGATAGGTTTAGGTTTAGTGTTAGTGTTAGGGCTAGGCTAGGTTTAGGGATACGGTTAGTGTTAATAATAGGGCTAGACCTAGGGTTCTGTTTCGTGTTAGGGTTAGGTATAGAGTTAGAATTAGGTTTAGGGTCAGGGTTGGGGCTAGTGCTAAAGTTAGGGTTAGTTTTAGGGTTAGGGTTAGGGCTAGAACTAGGTTTGGGGTTAGGGTTAGACTAGGTTTACATCTAGAGTTATATTTAGGAGTAGGGTTAGGTTTAGGGCTAGTCCAAGGGTTAGGATTTAGTAAAAGCTGGTGTTAGTGTTAGGGTTAGGGCTAGGGCTAGGGTTAGGATTAGGGTAGAGCTAGCGATAATGTTAGGGGTAGGGTTAGGGTTAGGGTTAGAAATTGGCCTAGGGTAGGTTTAGTGCTAGCGCTCAGTTTAGCATTAGCGTTAGGGTTAGATTGAAGGTTAGGATTTGGGTTTGGGTTAAAATTAAGGTTTGGGTACTGTTTGTGTTTGGTTTATATTTAGAAATAAGTGTAGTGTTAGCCTCCTGGGTATGGGTAGTTAGCGTTCGGTTTAGCATTAGCTTTAGAGTTAGATTGAAGGTTAGGATTAGGATATGGGTTAGGATTAAGGTTATGGGTACTATTTGTGTTTTGTTTATGTTTAGAAATAAGTGTAGAATGAGAGTCCCAGTTTGGATGAACATTAGTTTTATGGTTAGGTTTAGGTTGAAGCTTGTGGTTTGCGTTAGTGTTAGTGCAAGTTTAGGGTTAGGATTAAGGTTAGAATAGGTATAGGGTTAGCGGTTGGGTTAGGGTTAGGGCAAAAACTAGGTTTAGCACTAGAGTTAAAATTAGGGTTAGGGTTAGGGTTAGGGTTTGGGTTAAGATTAGGGCTAGTGTTAAGGTTAGGGTTAGGGATAGTGCTAGTGTTAGGGTTAGGGTTAGGGTTAGAATTAGCGCTAGGGCTAGGGCTAGGTCTAGTGTTAGGATTAGGTTTAGGGCTTGACGTATTGTTAGGGCTAGACTTAAGTTTAGGTTAGGGCTAGGGCTAGGGTTATGGTTAGGTTTAGGGTTAGAGTTAGGGTTAGGACTAGGGTAAGGGTCGGGTTCGGGTTAGGGTTAGGGTTAGGGTTAGGCCGAGAACTAGGCTTAGGTTTAGGGTTAGGGTTAGGACTAGTGTTAGGGTTAGGTTTAGGTTAAGGCTAGAACTTGTGTAAGGGTCAGATTTAGGGTTAGGGTTAGGGCTATGTTACGGCTGTGGTTAGGGTTAGGATGACTGTTGGGCTAGGCCAAGTGTAGGGTTACGGTTAGGTTTAGGTTAGGGCTAGGGTTACAATTAGGGTTTTGGTTGGGGTTAGGGTAAGGCCAGAATTAAGGCTATTGTTAGGGTTAGGGTTAGGTTTAGGGCTAAACTAGGGCTACGGTTTGGGTTAGGTTGAGAGCTAGGTTTAAAGCTAATGTTAGGGCTAGTGCTAGAGTTAGGGTTAGGGTAAGGGTTAGGGTTAGGGTTAGGGTTAGGTTGGGGCTATGTCTAGTGTAGGGTTAGGGATAGGGTTATGGCGAGGGTTAGGGTTCGGGTTAGGGTAGAGCTTGGGTTAAGGTTAGGGTTGGTTTGAGGGTTAGGTTTAGGCTTAGGGTTCGGGTTAGGGTAGTGCTATAGTTACGGGTAGGGTTAAGGTTAGGGCTAGTTTCATGTTTATGGCTAGTACTTGGAATAAGTCTAGAGTTACAGTACCGTTTAACATGACTGTTAAGCTTAGTCCTAGGATTAGTGTTAGGGTAAGGGCCATCTTTACAGATAGGGTTATGGTGAGGGTTAGGATTAGGTTATAGTTGGGAATGCATTTACAGTTAGAGTATCAGTTGGGTTTAGCTTTAGGCTTACGGTTAGGCTGAGAGTAAACTCAGTTTTAGGGTTACAGTTAGGTTTAGAATTAAGTTGAGAGTTAGCTTTAGGATTAGCTTTAGGATAGTGTTTGGGTTAGGAATTAGTTTAGAGTTAGGATACTCTTTTAAGTTAGAGTTAAGCATAACTTTATGGTTAGGGTTAGGTTTTTAACTAGTTTATGGTTAGGGTTAGTGCTAACTATAGGGTTAGGATTAGTGCTAGACCTAGGGCTAGAAGTAGGCTTAGGGTTAGGTTTAGGGTTTGGCCTAGTGTTAGGGTTAGTGTTAGCGTTCGGTTTAGCATTAGCGTAAGGGTTAGATTGAAGGTTAGGATTAGGGTGTGCGTTAGGATTAAGGTCATGAGTACTGTATGTGTTTGGTTTATGTTTAGAAATAAGTGTAGTGTGAGAGTCCCGGTTAGGGTTCACATTAGGTTTATGGTTAGGTTTTGGTTGAAGCTTGGGGTTTGTGGTAGTGTTAGTGCAAGTTTAAAGTACGGTTAGGGTTAGGATAGGTATCGGGTTAGAGTTAGAGTAAGGGTTAGGGCTAGAACTACGGTTAGGGATAGGGTTAGGTTAGGGATAGAGTTAGAATTAGGGTTAGGGTTAGGGCTAGTGTTAGGCTTAGGGTTGGGGTTAGGGTTAGGGTTAGAATTAAAGCTAGTGTTAGGGTTAGGGTTAGGGTTAGGGTTAGGGTTAGGGTTAGGGCTAGTGTTAGGGTTAAGTTTAGGGTTAGGGTTAGGGCTAGGGCTAGGGCTAGGGGTACGATTAGGTTTAGGGCTTGACCTAGGGTTATGGTTTGAATTAGGGTTAAGTTAGGGCTAGGGCTAGGGTTAGGGTTTGGGTTAAGTTTCGGGAAAGTGTATAACTACGGATAATGTTAGGGTTAGCGTTAGGGTTACAGTATGGTCTAGGGATAGGGATAGTTTTAGCATTAGCTTTAGGGTTAAACTGAAGATTAGGATTAGGGTTTGGATTAAAATTAAGGTTATGGATATTGTTTATGTTTTGTTTATATTTATAAATAAGTGTAGTGTGAGACTCTCGGTTAGGGTTAACATTAGTTTTATGGTTAGATTTTGGTGAAAGCTCAGGTTTGCGTTAGTGCTAGTGCAAGTTTAAAGTAGGGTTAGGGTTAGTATAGGAATAAGATTAGGGTTACGGTTAGGGTTAGGGCTAGGGCTAGGATTAGAATTAGCTTTAGGGTCAACTTAAGGTTAGGGATAGGGTTAGGGTAACGTTAGGACTCAGGCTAGGGTTAGGGTTAGGGTTAGGGCTTGGCCTAGGGTTAGGGTTAGGGTTAGGGTTAGAATAGGGATAGGGTTAGCATTAGGGTTAGGGTTAGGGCTATTGCTTGGGTTAGGGTTAGGTTTAGGGTTAGAGTTAGGGTTAGGGTTAGGGTTAGGCTTAAAGCTAGTGTTCGGGTAAGGGTTAGGGTTAGGGCTAGTGCTAGGGTTAGGGTTAGGGTTAGGGTTAGGGTTAGGGTTAGGGTTAGGGTTAGGGTTAGGCTAGGGCTAGGGCTAGGGTTAGAGTTAGGGTTAGGGTTAGAATAAGGGTTTGGCTTAGGGTTAGGATTAGTTCTAGCGTCGGTTTAGCTTTAACTTTAGGGTTAAATTGAAGGTTAGGATTAGGGTTTGTGCTAAGATAAAGGTTATCGGTACTGTTTGTTTTTGATTTATGTTTAGAAATAAGTGTAAATTGAGAGCCTCTATTAGGGTTTACATTAGTTTTATGGTTAGGTTTTAGTTGAAGCTTTGGGTTTGCGTTAGTGTTAGTGCACGTTTAGGGTTAGGATTAGGGTTAGAATAGGGATAGAGTAGCGTTAGGGTTAGGGTTAGTGCGAGAACTAGGGTTTGGGTTAAGGTTAGAGTTAGAACTAGGGTTAGGGCTAGAGTTAGAATTAGGGTTAGGTTTAGGGTAAGGGCTAGTTCTAGGGTTAGGGTTAGGATTAGGTTTAGGGTTGGTCTTAGGCTTAGGGTTAGGGCTAGTGCTATAGTTAGTGTTAGGGTTAGGGCTAGGGCTAGGGTTAGGGTGAAGTTTAATATTAGACCTAGTGTTAGGTTTAGGGCTAGGGTTAGGGTTAATATCAGGGCTAGCGATAGGGTTAGAACTAGGGTTAGTGTTAGGTTTAGGGTTAAATTAGGTTAGGTTTAGGGCAAGGGCAAGGTCTAGGTTAGGTTTAGGGGTAAAGAGAATAAGTTTAAAGTTACAATGCTGGATTATAATATTTTTAGGTTAGGCGTAGAATTAGGGTTAGCGTTTGGCATAGGGCCTTTGTTTGGGTTAGGTTACTGTTAGGCTAGGGCTAGGGTTAGGGTTAGGGTTAGTGTTAGGGCAATGGATAGGATTACGTTAGGCTTAGGATTAGGACTAAAGTTAGGGTTTGGCTTAGGGCTAGGGTTAAAGTTAGGAGAAGGATTCGGGTTAGCGCTAGGTTTAGGGTTAGGATTAGGGTTAGGGTTAGGATTAATGGTATGGTATGGTTAGTGCCTAGCTAAAGTAAGAATTAGGGTTATGGTTAGTGCCTAAGCTAGGGTTAGGGTTAGGGTAAGGGTTAGGGTTACGGTTAAGGTTAGGGCAAGGGCTAGGGTTAGAGTTAGGGTTAATGCTAGTGTTAGCGCTAGGACTAAAGTTAGTGTTACGGTTAGGGTTAGGACTAGGGTTAGGGTTAGTGTTATGTTTAGAGCTAGGGCTACAGTTAGGTTTAGGGTTAGAGTTAGGGTTAAGTTTAGTATTAGGGTTAGTGTTATGTTTAGAGCTAGAGCTACAGTTTGGGTTAGGGTTAGGGTTAGGCTTAGGGTTAGAGTTAGGGTTAGGGTTAGGTTTAGGGTTAGGGTAAGGGTAAGTGTTAGGGTTAGGGTTAATGCTAGTGTTAGCGCTAGGGCTAGGGTTAGGGATAGGGTTAAGGTTAGGGTTAAGGCTAGGGTTAGGACTAATGGTATGGTATGGTTAGTGCCTAGCTAAAGTAAGGTTTAGGGTTATGGTTAGTGCCTAAGCTAAGGTTAGGGCAAGGGCTAGGGTTATGGTTAGGGTTAAAGCTAGTGTTAGCGCTAGGACAAAAGTTAGTGTTACGGTTAGGTTTAGGGCTATGGTTAAGGTTCAGCTTTTCTTTAGGTTTAGGGTCATGTTTAGAGGTAGGACTGAAAAGTAATTTAGAGTTACCGGTTAACATTGCTGTTAACCTTAGACCTAGAATTAGGTTTAGGTTTAGGGTTAGGGTTAGGGTTAGCGTTAGAATTAGGGTTAGGGTTTGGGATAGGTATGAGTTTGGGTTAGGTCAAGGGCAAGGGCTACGGTTAGGGTCATGGTTAAAGCTAGTGTTCACGCTAGGGCTAGGATTAGGGTTAGGGATAGGTTTAAGTTTAGGGTTAGGAGTAGGGTTAGTGTTAGGTTAGGGTTAGGGTTAGGATAGGGTAAGGGATAGGCTTAGGGTTAGGATTAAAGATAGTGTTAGCGCTAGAACTACGGATAGGGTTAGCGTGAGAGTTAGGGTTAGTGTTAGGGTTAAAGCTACTGTTAGCGCTAGGGCTAGGGTTCGGATTAGTGTTAGGGGTAGGGTTAGGGTTAGGGTAAGGTTTAGAGGTAGGGTTAGCGTTAGAGTTATGTTTATAGCTAGGGCTACGGTTAGGGTTAGGGTTTGGTTTTGGGTTAGGGTTAGGGTTGGTTAGGGTTAGGTTTAGCATTAGGATAGGGTTATGTTTAGGATTAGGGTTAGGGTTAGGATTAGGGTTAGGGTAAGGATTAGGGTTAGGTTTATTTTTAGAGCTAGGGCTAGGTTTAAGGTTAGGGTTAGGGTTAGGGTTAGGGTTAGGGTTAGGGTTCAGTCAAGGGCTAGGGTTAGGATTAGGGTTAAAGCTAGTGTTAGCGCTAGAGCTAGGGTTAGGGTTATTGTTAGCGTTAGGGTTATGGTTAGGTTTAGCGTAACGGTTAGGTTTCGGGTTAAAGTTAGAGCAAGGGTGAGTGTTAGGGTTAAGATTAAAGCTAGTGTTAGCGCTAGGACTAAAGTTAGTGTTACAGTTACGGTTAAAGCTAGGGTTAGGGTTAGAACTAGGTTTAGGGTTAGGGTTAGGGTTAGGGTTAAGGCTAGGGTTAGGGTTAGTGTTATGTTTAGAGCTAGGGCTACGGTTAGGGTTAGGGTTAGGGTTAGGGTTAGGGTTAGGGTTAGGGTTAGAGTTAGGGTTAGGGTTAGGTTTAGGGTTTGGGTTAGAGTTAGGGTTAAGATTAGTGCAAGTGCTGGTGTTAGGGCTAGTGTTAGCGCTAGGGCTAGGGTTAGGATTAG
>PVKZ01006890.1:12942-29056 GCA_004027375.1 Macroglossus sobrinus | reverse complement strand
GGGTGGCAGGCTGGTGACCTCCTCACCCAGGGGTGCTAAGGAGCGTCGCTGGCGCTGGTGGTGTCCCCGGTGTCACCTGTGTATTTCTGCTCATCAGTGCGAGACCCTCACCTGGAGAGGTCGAGGGTCGTGGCGACAGCTCGTGTATTGACCTGAGGCTCTGTGAAGCCCCTTCGAGGACAAACTGCGGCCACTTCGGGGCGTGGGGAGCAATGACACGCTCGTCCCAGGCGGGGCCTGTCAGAGAGTTTCGGAAGAAAGCTCACTCAGTACAGCCCTGCGCCCACATGCCACCCTGCAGCTGCTTTTCGATGTCACAGCCGTCGATCAATAGTTCATCTGGCTTGTGGCAGCCGATGACATGATTTAATATGCCCCGTGAAACTGTGTTCCCATGGGAACTGCCAGGCACGCCAAAGGGAGACGTGGCCGGTGCCGCTGAGCTGGCCCCTGGGGGACACAGCCTGCGTCCACACCCATGCCTGCTGCTGGGAGGGAAACCCGGGGTCACATGGACGGTGGACCCGAGGCAGAAGGCCCCCTGTGGGCGTGGGGCTGGAGGGGCGTCTGTGGGTGTGGGGCTGGAGGGCCCCCTGTGGGTGTGGGGCTGGAGGGGTGTCCCCGCAGGAGCCCCTCGCCCTGGTCGGTGTTTGAGTGTCTGCCACCCAGGTGGGACCTGGGGGGGCTGAGGGAGTGCACACCCAGGAAGGTTCACATCGCCTGTGACGTCGAGGGCTCATTCCGACTTCCTGTGAAAGCAGGATCGTCTTCCCCCCTCGGGGGGCATCCTCCTATCTCTCTCCACCGTCCTCACTTGTCCACCCCTTGTTCGGCAAGGGATGAGCCAGCTAGGCTGGCAGCAGGCGCTCGGCGCGCGTGTTTGAGGGTGCGTGGTGGTGGGGTGTTACCGGAAGTGAACGGTGACGAGCCGTGGTTTCTGACAGGAGCGGGGACCCACGGTGCAGACTTTGCGAGGCTCAGTCAGACGCCCAGGGGTGCCAGGATGAGCGATCACGCGCCTTCTCCGTGCTCGCCGTGCTGGGACCTTCCGGAGTCACGTCTGGTGCTTCTGCCTCCCCTGGGGTGGCCTGGGATGGCTCAGCGGTGCTCGGCCAGTGGCCGGCCTGGTCTGGACCGTCGCGGGATGTGAGCTCGGGGCCTTGGGCTGCATGAGTAGGGCCCCTGTCCGTGTCCTGTGGTGGCCTCTCCAGCGGGGCGGTGCAGACTTGCTGCTGGTTGAAAGGCGTGGAGGCCATTTCCAGGCACACACGTGCGTGTCCGCTTGGCAGCCCTGGTCACGACTGCAGAGTCCACGGACCCAATCTAGACTCGCCTCTGCCCTCACCCCCTGCATCCCTTACCGGCCAGGCTATGCCTATTGCTATAGGTTCTTCAGATGCCCAGGGAGAGACATGGAGAAAGGATTCATTTGGCATTTGAACACGGATCAAATGAGAAATAGGGAAACGATTTGACAAGATGCGTTGTGAAAAATGAGGCCGAATTTTAAGGCCCGTCACAGCCAATACATTCACTTAGACGGAAGGCCCGACGTGACGTGAACACGTCGCATTTAAGACACTAAAGGACCTTGTCATCTGTAGCGAGGACGAATCGCATTTTATACAGCAGCACGAGCGGAGACGCGGCGCCGTGAGTCAACGGTGGCCTTTCCCACGGGAGACATTCCTCAGATAATGATTAATTAGCACACCCAGGAATGATTTCAGCGCAGCATCACGGTGCCGAGTCAAACCCCCAAATGGGAAACGCTTCTTATTAAGGGTTCTCATCTTTCCTTAAAATTAAACTGCTAACCTGATTAAAACCAAAGGTACTTGACAAAAAAAACAAACAAACCAGTTTGCTTCCAAGCAGATGTTTAATCTAGGCCGTGTGGCGATCACGCGTGTCAGGCGGGCTTCGGTGCCGGTGTGTGCGTTTCTTAGCAGTGTCAGCAAACGCTTCCTTGAAGACAAACCGCGCTGCGTCGCGATCTCGCTCACGATT
Source organism: Macroglossus sobrinus (assembly GCA_004027375.1). Taxonomy (NCBI): domain Eukaryota; kingdom Metazoa; phylum Chordata; class Mammalia; order Chiroptera; family Pteropodidae; genus Macroglossus; species Macroglossus sobrinus. Next base: position 27,046 of record PVKZ01006890.1, on the reverse strand, counting down.
GCCCGCGGTCCTCCGCTATCTCCCGAGCAAATCTCGACTTCTGCGTCGGGACCTAGAAAGCTCTGGGTGTTTCTGGCCCCTGCCTATTTTTTTTTCTCCCTTCGATCGTTTTTGTTGTATCTTAGCTTTGTTTGACGCTTTAGAATGGGCCAAGCCTGTTCCTGCTCCTGGCTTTTGTATTTTCAATTTTTTTTTTCCCCTAGGCTGTTCTTACTGCAAATGGTCACATGGCCTCTTGCGTGTCCCCCTCTGGTCCTCGGCCGTCGCCGAACCCTTTCCTCTCTGCTGTTCTCGGAGGGCACTCGCCGCTCTCTCCAGTGTCTTAGTGGTTATTTCCTACTCCATCCATCCTCTGTCTTCTTTCAAGCAGAATGTGGGCTCTGTGGGAGCCAGCTCCTCCCCTGCCTTGTTCACACCCGGGTCCCGGGTCTTTCCAGCAAAGCTCAGCCAACGGCTGTGGGAGGAATGAAGGCACCTGGGATGTCCAACGATGACGGCCAGCGATGGCCCCCCGACGGCCATCTGGGAAAGTCGCCCTGCTTTTTAAACACGGCGCCCCCATGTCACACTGGGACACCTTGAAGAAATGTAGACAAAAGCGTGTGGGCAGGAAGTGGGGAACACACACATTTCTATTCTCGGCTAATCTCTGAATCAAAGAGAAAGAAAGAGAGAATGATGACATTGAAATAACGGCTGGTAGCAGCGAGGGGCCTTGGAGGTCCAGGTTCAGAAACACAGGCTGTGTTTCTTAGCTTTTTTATTTTTAATGTTTGATCTGAGTCTTCTCTCTCTCCTTCCCTCTTCTCAAAGACCTCATTTATTTTCTTTCTAGGTTTGAAAGTGTCCAGGAAATGCTTGTCCAATGTGTATTGGAGAGTCCATAGTTTTCGTTTCTCAGAGTTAGTGCTGATCTGTATGAACCCACGACTGTGAGTTAAGGGCTTATCCGCAGCTTGACGGGACGGTCACGCTGCCCTCCTCGACCCCTGTCTGCCCTGGCGGCACCCGCTACCCAGGGATTTATCCGAGAGGGAGCTGATGGATCGCAGAGTCCGTGGAAACTCGTGTGCGTTCTGAAAGGACTTTCGCGGGAAATAATTTTTGTCCGTATTTCAGATTCCGTGAGTGCCTTTTTCCCCTTCTCTGTCTAAGCTACGTCTCCTACGTGTGTCCCGAAGTCACGTGTTCGTTGCTCATTCGTCAGGAAGGTCTGAACCGGCCCGTTACCAGTGACAGTGAACACACAGGGAATGGCTCAAGGAGAAAGACGATGTCACCGCACGGTCCTTGTCACCTTCCTGTCGGTCTCCAAGGCTGACCGCGCTGACTGTGGTTTTAATGTGGCTCTAATAACGTAATTTGGAAATAAGTTGAAATCGAAGGCAATCTGTGACTCTGTATATGCACGTATGACATAGATAATATACCGGCCAGGCACAGGTGCCATGGACTGTCTCTGCGGGCCGGGACACGTGGTGAACGAGGGGACGGTGAGTCCAGCCCCAGGGGACAGCCGCCCTGCTCGGGGACCTGCGTTTTCCCCCCTCCCCCCAGGAAGTAGCTTCACCATCTGCTTACGTTTCTGAAATGTTCGAAATGCAGTTTCTGATTTCAAAACACGGAGCGACCGCCCTGCGTTCACGCTTTGTGAGACGCGTCAAGAAGGAAAACCACCAAAGCAGTAGGTGATTCGAGGGGACCATTTTCTGTTTCTGAGTAATTGGGGGGCCCGTCGCCCCACCCCCCACCACCACAAGCCTGGGTGGAGAAACGGTCTGTTTTAGGAAATTAGGTGGGGAGGAGCGTGGGACTGGGGCCGTGAGTGGCCGTGTGGGGTCCCCTCCCACGCCTGCCGGCCGAGGAGCCCTGGTTACGTTAACGTTGTCACCCGTTGCCACCCACGGCTCCGGGGGCGGGAGGCGGCCGTCCGCCCCGTGCTGTGCCCCGTTCCAGGTGGCGTGAATGCTGGCACAATGCCGTGCCCGGTGTGGACGCTGCTGAGCTGTTTAAGGCTCGCACGAACCACCTCCCCCCCCGCCGGGCCTGGGTGTTCCCAGGTGCCCACCTGGGCCTGCGCCCCTCTGGGCTGTTCCCGTTGTCCCCCTGCACCTGCCCCCCACCTCCCAGTGCCCTTGGTCTGCGACTCCATCATCACCCTACCCCTGAGAAACTCAGTTTAGCATCAGAGCGTTTACTCCCAATTCCTGCCGGCTGAACGTCAACCCGGCTTTAACTTACACTGGCGTAAACAGTGACAACTCATAATCCAAACCCTTGGGGATGCCAGCGTGTACGAGGGCACAGAGGCCCCGAGACCCCAGAGCCTGGCGACTGCCTGTCGGGTCTCGGGGGTTCACGCTCGGCCAGATACGTGGGATGGGGTGCTTTCGCTCCTTTACAGAGTCATTTGGGGAACCAGACTGGACACCCGCTTCGAGCGCCCTGTTTGACGGTGCCTTGGGGACGGAGTGGTGGGTGACCCCTGGTGCCCGTGCTTGGGAAGGGGCCCAGGTTTGGGCTGGTGAGGATGGCGCTGTCCCCGAGAACCCTGATGGCTGTTGCTCCCGCTCTGCCCCCCCTCAAGGCCCCCAACTCACTCGTGGTGGGCGCGTGCCCGTCCTTCCCGAGACCGTGGTGGCAGCTGCGGTGGCGACACCGGTGACGCCCAGGAGAGGAGCCACTGTTTCTGCTTTTCCACTGGTGGGGCGGCTCGTGCGTGGGGCGCCCGCGTGGTGGCCCCGGGTCAGCAGCGCGGACCCCTGACCCCTCCCGGCAGACACGCGTCCCCCGCCCGCTCTGCGGGGACAGAGGTGCAGTTGATGCTGGGGGCGCAGGTGGGTTCTGTGGGCTGAGCCCCGTACCTGCTCCTCTACGCTCAGGCCTCTCTGAGACCGAGTGTCCTCCAAACAGACGCCCCTGGGAGCGACTTGCCTGCTCCTTCTGCCGCGTGGGTTTCGAGGGGCTCCAGCAAAACTCCCCGTCCCCCTCGGCTCGTCCACAGCCTCCTTTCCGGCTTCTGTTGAATGCGTGACCCCGTTTTCTCTCCTTTAAACTGGTAGAAAGGGGGTTCGGGACAAACACGCATTTTCAATCATTTATGAAGAAGTTCCTGTTGGTCTGAGGACTGAACACCTGTCTGCTGGAGACCGGCCCGACACCCTCCGCCTCCCCCCTGCCCCTTTCACACGCGGCCCCTCCCCCAGGGGCCTCTCTGCTGACGGAGATGCTTGGGCAGGACATGGGCCGGGAGGCGGGCGGTGGGTGACCTCACCGGGGGCTGGAAGTGGCATAGTGTCCCCAACGGCCAGAGGCGGTGTGTCCCCGGCCGTGGTCCCGCCTTGGGCACCTCCCCGGCCACCCCACATGGCGTGGGGCCCTCACGGGGCCGGGACAGAAGCCAGTAGCAGCCCGTTTCGTTGTTCATTAACCTGCTCGTCCAAGGAGCATTTCCTGGGCACCTGCCACAGGCCCTGGGGACCAGGCTGGGAGGAGCGGCAACCGGAGGGGCTGGCGGGTCCCTGCCCCACCTCGCTCAGGCTGGGGAGGGCCCCGCGCGCCCCCCGGGGCCTTGCAAGGAGCTCCCAGTGGGCTGGGGGTCAGACGTGCCCTTCAAACACAGGGCGCCCAGAGCTCTCTCGTGTGCACGTGCGTGTGTGTGCGCGCGTGTGTGTGCGTGTGCGTGTACGTGTGTGTGAGTATGCATGTGAGTATGTCTGCATGTGTGTGTGAGTGTGTGTGCGTGAGTGTCTGTGTGAGAGTGAGTGTGCATATGTGTGAGTGTGCATGTGTGGGTGTGCATGTGTCGGGGTGACTAAGTGATGAGGGAGCTCGCTCGCTCACTCTCTCCCATTTCGGGGTCACAGAGAGCCCCGTCTTCACTGAGTTTCTTCAGGGCGCTCCGGCCCCTGCCCGGGATGGCTGCTGAGCCGGCCACCGGACCCCGCCCGCCACGGCTCTGGCCGCTGCCACCCGGAGACGTCCATCGAGACTCTTCTCGGCCAGGGTGGGGCCTGGGGGCCCAGAGGGGCACACGCGCCCAGCCACAAAACCAGGCCAGGGCTTGGACACGGGGTTCCCAGAGCCCCCCGTCCCCCAACCCAGAGCCACGTCTGTCCTCACCCCACACTCGGCGTGTTTAACCCGGTTAGGCTGCTGGCCTCTGGGCCGCGAGAAGCAGTCACACGGCAGGCAGGCCCCGACCGGCCCTGGCAGGGGCTCTGGCCGGCGGGTGGAGGAGCAGCTGCTGGGCCGGGCCCGGGGGTTTGCCTGGTGTGTGACCCTGGCAGCGGCTGTCCCTCTCGCCTGCCTTCCCCGACGGAGTCTCTCTGAGGTCAGCTGTGTCCTTGAGACGCAGGCCAGCGCCCGGGGCGGGGGGAACAGCGGGCTGCATTAACACACCTGTGTTTCCCTCCCAGCCGCTGGCTTCACACCAGGGCTGCTGTCAGCGGTGGAGAAACATTTTCACACCACCCGCCCACTCCCCGCCGCACCTGCGAGATGGGCTGGCACTCGGCGCCGGGGGTGAACTGCTTCATGTTATGTATTTTTATTTAAAAAGGGACGCCACCATTCTCCCTGTCTGGGAGTGAGCCAGCCTGGCCCGGCGCGGAGAGCAGAAATAGTCTCTCTCCCTTCTGTGCCCGGGATTATTTTTGTTTTCTTCGATACACAACCTAGCGAGGGCTGCAGCCAGGAAGTTGGTCGGTTTTCAAAACCAAAATCCCTTTCCTGCTCATCAGGGCTGCAAAAAAAAAAATAAATAAATAAATAAAAAAATAAATAAAATATAAAAAAAATCCCGCCCTTGTCGATCGGGGTGCCCGGTTATCTCTGGGGGTGGCGAGCGACGCATCCTCTCTTCCCTCTGCTGCGTGTTCCCAATATCTCACCGGAGGAAGTGGCCGTTACGTCATCCAGGCAAGATTAGCAAACGGATGCTGTTACTGCAGCTGAGACTGATCCCTGACACGTGGGGCCTGGGAATGGAACGCAGGTGGGCACTGGCGTCGGCCCAGCTCCGCCACGTCGGAGGGAAGTGGCCGCGGGCGGGCGTCCCGCCGGCCGTGGCCGTGGGCGGGCCTCCCGCTAACCTCCCCCAGACGCACAGGGCTTCGCCGTGGAGCGAACCTCAGGGCGTGCCACGATCATGTTGCACCGACGAGCGGTGAATCAGACAGGTGACGAGTTCTTTCCTGGTTCTAGTTCACGCCTGGCTCAGCAACACTGCGTAGCACGTAACTTGAAAGTCTCAGGAGCTGCTAACAGACACTGTGTGTCGCAGGCACGGGGCTGTGGACTGGTGGAGGTTATGCCCACCCTCTCTCTTGGTCGGGCTTGGTCCCAGGCTCAGGTCGGGCATGGGTTTGCTCCCTGGGTTTTATCCTGGGGTTCACGGCAAATGCGGGGTGGCCCATCGGGACCGAGTTCCTCTCCTGAAGATTCCAGGGCACGAAAGGGCTAACCAGCCCCCCGGGCACATGCGAAAGCTTTTCTGCCACCACGTCCGCTCACGCCCCACACCCCACTGGCCAGAAGGAACAGCCGGCCCGTCCCACAGTCAGAGGGACACAGAGGTTTGCTCCACTCCACGGGGGAGGGGAGCGACCACTTGCTAAATCAGTCATCCTCTACTTCATCCCGGCCTCTCTGAAGGCAAGGGCTGTAATCAAACACGCTCTCAGACTGGCTGTCAGCTCCGTGGGCCTTTACTTCTTGCCTGAGACAGTCGGGGTAGATGAGTCCTTCCTCGGTGTCCTGTCATCCCCTGATCAGAATTCAGGGCCAGGCAGGGACCAGGCAGGGACCAGTCCTTCCTCGGTGTCCTGTCATCCCCTGATCAGAATTCAGGGCCAGGCAGGGACCAGGCAGGGACCAAGCAGGGACCCTTCTTGGAGCGGTAGAGTTAGCTGTTCTGTATGCGCACACCCCTCACGATCTTGGGAAGTATAATGTTTTCTAACAGCTGTAAAGACAAGAGGTTCTAACACGATCCAGACGACACATAATGTCCTTGAAAGGGCGTTGAATAATGCAACGATGTGGCATTAACACCTTAGGAACACCTCATTTGAAAGGTTAACGAAATTGATAAACATGCGAGCGTGATGAATGCCACCGACGCTTCTCAAACGACTTAATGACCAGCCTCTTGCTTTTATGGGTGGGATCATCCGAAGCAGTTACGTTGTCGTCATGGTCACTCCCGTTCTGTCATAAATGGAGAAGAGTCTGCATAAAATTTTTTTTGCTTTCATTTGGAATGTCGTGTTACGATGCATTTTAGGATGGAGGGCTATGTGTAAATAAAACTTCATGTAGTAAGATCGCCATGTTTGCAATGTCTATTTTGTTCGCTTGTCTGAAAACGTTGGAACTTGATAGCAAATATATATTTTTTTAAGTTGGGCAGTTCAAAGGAACAGTCAGGACCAAGGACAAGCGTCAAAGCGACGGTAATCCTAGAGAGTGGGTTGCGTTCGGGCAGAAGCACCCTCCTGTCTGGGAATTTTCTACCTGAAAACTGCAGGAATAATGTGGACGGTACAGAGACTCTTATTTCCTTTCTCTCCAGACCCTCGAGTGAGCTTTTAGTTCAAGCGACTGTTTTTAACGCAGCTGATGGCGAATGAGTGTCGATAAACGTCCACCACGAAGGCAGGGACTCATGTCACTTCCATGTCCAATACGCTGGTCCTACAAAGAATGGACATCATCCATGTCGGCATTTTCGAACAAGGAAAATTTTAAGATACATTTTGTCCCCGAGTGTCCAGGTTAAAAGTACATCAACAATACTAGAAGTAGTGCCAGGACCAGGACCAGGACCGGGACCAGGACCAGCACTAATACTCCTCCTCGTGCTATGTGACAGCGTCAACAGGAGTGATGACAACGTTACACAAAGCACCCTGTACCCATCGCTGGTGCCACCCTCTTAGAAATCTGATGACATGGTTGGGGAAACTCACAATTCCTTCTTGCCGGTGATGCCATGAGGTCTGGACGGGCGGGGTGCCTCGTCTGGGGTGCAGACGCCTAAGGGGTGGCGAGGCTGGGACTTGCTCCGTCTGTGCCTTTCCCATCATGCCTTGCAGCTTCTCCATGCCCTGGCTTCCAGGAACCAGGGCTTTCTGTCAGTCATTTCTAGCCACAGATCACTCTTAGTAAAAGCGACTTTCTTCCTGACTATCCAGATCACAAGGGGTCCTTGTAGAAAATGTGAAAACATAGAAGCGTATAGAAAAAAATTCAGAACTCCCTGCTTTTGGAATCTGACCGTGGAGAAATCGTATGTGTTGATTATTCTCTGTCTGTCTGTCTGTCTGTCTCTCTCTCGGACTCCACCCTTCTCTGTCCCAGGTTCTGTCAGAGGGTTGGACGTGACCAGCGAGAATCCTGTGAAACACCAGGTCACCACCCCGCCCCCAGCCTGAGCCTCAGGGAGCTGCAGGAGGAGGAAGAGGAGGGACGGCAGGCGTCGTCGTGGCGACCTCCCAGGCCGTGGGCTCCCAGCTTCTCTGTTCGAAGGCCTCGGTGAGGTGGAGCTAACCGCCGAAGGGCCACTGTCCCCGATGGTCGTCCTGGGCTGTTCCGAGGCTGCAGCCCCGGTGGGGAGGGCTTCGCGGAGGCTTCTGGAGAGCGGGGCTGTTTCCTACTCTTCCTCAGGCTCGCAAGGTCCACCTTGTCGCCAGCCGCCCCTTCGCCATCCCGGGCGATGCCCCGGGCGCGTGCGATGAGGTGACGCGTGGACGGTACCCGGGAGATGGCCCACCGCCGTGCGTCCTCGGCCAGGGCTCGTCGCAGTGGGCGTCACTCTCACGCGTAGTGTGATTGCCACGCTCACTGTTTCACCCTCTGCCCCGCCTGGCTCGTGTTCACAGACCGCCCGCTGGCCGGCGAGCGCACACTGCGTCTCCCGGGCCTCCCACGGCTTTCCTGGAGGGCGCTCTGAACCCCGGCTCCCCGGCCCCTGCTCTGGGATTTCCACGTCCCTCTGCGAGCCCGCGTCCTCGTCCTCAGGCCAGAGACGAGCCTTCCTGAGGGGCCGCTGACCCTGTCCCCAGAGTCCCTGCAGGAGAGCAGTAACAACCCGACAGATCAGAAAAGGCTTTACTTGGTATAGAATGTTTTCTGCAGCTCTGCATGCTGGTGGGTGCAAGCCAGCCAGCAGCCCGGAAGGGGGCGTGTGCGCGTGTGTGTGCATGTGCATGATAAGCGAACATGTGTGTGTGTCTGTGTGTGTGTGTGCGCAGGTGCACGCACAAGCGTGTGTGTCTGTGTGTGTAGGCGCACATACAAGCATGTGTGTGTCTGCACGTGTGTGTGCAGGTGCACACACGACCAAACATGTGTGTGTGTGTGTGTGTGAGCACAAGCGAGTGTGTGTGTGTGCATGTGCATGCACAAGTGTGTGTGTGTGTGTCTGTGCATGTGTGTGTCTGTGTGTGTGTGCAGGTGCATGCATGATTAAGCGTGTGTGCGTGTGTATGTGAGCACAAGCGAGTGTGTGTGTGCATGTGTGTGCATGTGCATGCACGAGCGTGTGTGTGTGTCTGTGCGTGTGTGTGCAGGTACATGCACGAGCAAGTGTGTGTGTGTGTCTGTGCGTGTGTGTGTGTGTGGCAGGGGAGGGGCCCATGGCTGTACCTCGCGGCCCAGCTGGGCAGCCGCCACCCCCGGGTCTGGTGTCACAGCTCACCTGCCGCGTCTGAAACACATCAGGTGTGACTGTGTCTGGAAGACTGAGGACCCGGCTTGAAAAGGAGCCAGCTCTCGCGGTGTCGCTCCTGACAGATTTCTTAATTAGTCTCCTCCGACCGTCAATAATGTAATTCACTGCTGATCGAGGAGCGAGGTCCACGGGCACCGGGGGCGACGTTGCGGGAGAACAGCGGAATAACTCAGCTCGTCGACGGGACAGTCACCCCGCCTGCCCGGGCCCGGGGCGGGGGAGGGCGCAGCTCCTGCGAATGCCCTGAGCCGAGGCCGGGCGATTCCGGCAGGTTCCAGGGAGTGGGGGGGACGTTGCCACCTTACTGGGGGCGGCAGCCGCCTGGTCTAGTTATTGTCATTTGGTTTTTGGAAAAAGGAACGTGGGCCTCACTCATGCTCTTGCGGGCAGAGGCCGTTGGCACGCTCTCGAAAAACACTGGGGGATTTTCAGTGCAAAGTGTGTCATCTTCCTGGCTCCTCACTCCCGACTGCTCATGTGGTAGCGGGTCTCAGGTTTGCTGTGGGATATTATTCATTCTGCGATTCTTATTTGACACATGTGACTTCAGTAATAAGTGGAATATAAAAACGACTTTTTTTTTCCTGATAGATTCATAGTTATGTGGCTATTTCCCCGAATGACACAGATGCCTCTCGAGAGTATGGCGGTCGCCCCCTTTTTACACCTGAACTTGGGGCCGTGTTGAAAGTGAAGTTTATAGGATCTAATTATGCGAAGTCTTACATAAACATAAAAACTCAATCGCTTTTAGTTATACCCTTCACATTCGTTTTTATTGGAATCGTCAAATTATATGGAGTCGAGCTGTTACACGAAATTTTTCGCTACGGTGGTTAGAGTCTCAACAGCCCTTAAGCGCAGATGAGTTAGTGCCGAAATGTCCGTGATACAGGAATTACGAAGCTTCGGACAGCAAATGCTCACGCACTCACATTTATCTGCCATCTCACGATGTTCTCGCTTATGCAGCCGTGCGGTTCAGATGCGCACACACAAACCCCCCCTCTACACACACACACACACACACACACACACACGTGCACACCCTGACACATCGCCAAGTGTCTCTCCTGAGGCCTTCGGGAAGAGGGACAAACAGCATCCAGTTCTGACGTTTTGACAAGCGTCCTGCAGGAAGCTTGTGCTCCTGCTTGAGACCCTGTGCCTTATAGTTTCATAAAGTCGGGACTGGCTTTAAATCTTAAACCGTGCTGGGAGCCGTCGGGGACAGAGTTGCCGTTTGGGGGCAGAATCTCAGCTAACACTTCCTGGGTGGATCTATAGACTAACAACAGTAAGAGGGGCTGGCTTTCAACAGACTCTGGGTGTCACCTGTCCTGTGTCTCTGGCCGGGCAGAGAGCGCGTGTGTAAAGGATGGGGTTTGGCTGCATCCCACGTGATGCCCACGTCACGGACTGAAGTGTGTGGACTGAAGCGGGCTGGGCAGCTGCTCCACGGTCCCCAGAGACCCCGACTCCTGCCGGGTCCCTGTGCCACCACCCCGGTACACGTTTGCTTACAGTCCACGGCCGTCTCAAGGCCAAGACGTTTGTGGGTGTTCGAGAGGTCACATCCATATTTCAGAGAGCAGAAAAGAGGAGGAGGACGAGAGGGCGCCCCTCCCTCCCCTTCTGCGTCTGTCGGCAGCCCTTCTGGAAGCTTCTCCCCGCCTGCATGCATGTCTCAGCTCACACGTCTTGGCCGTGGCTCCGAGGGCCGGCCCTGGCTACGGCGAGACTGGCCAGGGGCCTCTTGTCAGCGGGGCACAAATATCACCAAGCTGCTGTGACAGGGGACAGAGGGCACTGGGCATCGAAGGGCGGCCTGATGGGTGCGTCCGAAGCTCTCACCGGTCCCTGCAGACGGAGGTCTCCAGCACGAGCGGTTGCTGTAGCTCTGATGGAACCCCAGACACACGCTTCCTGTTTTTACCCGGTGCCCGAGCTCTCTGAACCGGGGACTCAGTTAGACAAGGGTATGGTCGGATGATAGCCTCGGACGAGAGGCCACCGGCGATCTCGGCTGCGCGTCCCATGCGCCGTGTCCATCCCCAGCTCCCATCGGGCAGACGAAGTGGCGATGAACGCTGTCCGTCGCGGGCTGATGGGGGCGACAGGTCCCCGAGTTTCCGGATGGCATGTGTGTGATTGGGAGAATGGCTCGCGTTTATCGAGAGGACGATCTGTCGCCAGCGACGGGTGCAGCGCCCGCGTTCTCCGATCGTGTGTTCCCCGGGGGGTCTGATTCGTGAGTAATTACTCGGCGGCATGAACCTGGCCGGAAAATCCTGAGTTAGCGGAGGCCGAGGGGGGTCGGTCCCCGGGAGGAAAAGGATGCTGAAGGCCGAGCACCTGAGTCGTTCCCGCGCGGGTTGTCACCTCTCGGTGCCTGGCGGATACTCAGGTCCCTCGTTCAGAAAAAAGAAGCGATGTGCAGCTCCAGACGCAGTGGACACGCTCAGCTGCAGATTTGGGGAGGCGCCCCGAGGCGCTGGGGGCTGAATATTCGCATCCCCCCCAATTCATATGTCGACGCCCTGCCCCCCCAGAGTGTCTGTCTTCAGAGCTGGGAGCTCGAAGGCCGCGGTGGGGGTTCAGTGAGGCCACACAGGCGCGGCCCTGTCCTTATGAAAACGGGAAGCGGCCCCGGGCTCTGCGCATGTGCGCTCGCATCTAGGAGAGGTCGTGGAAGGTCGCAGCGAGAAGGCGTCTGTCCACAAGCCAGCAGGGGGTTCCCCCCCCCAGCTCCCGCCCTGCTCTAGCCCCCGCCCCCGCCCCCACCCCGTGGGACAAAGCCCCTGGCACCCTCTGCTCCAGGGCACCCCGCCCGGGGCTCAGTGTGCTCCCTTTCTCGGTCTGACTGAGAACCACGCAGATGGAACCACCCCCCGGAGGTTGGTGGCTGGTCCCCGGGGCGGGGGGGTGGGGAGCCTGCGGTGCCCTCAGGCCCTTGGGTCCGAGGACGCCTTCTTGAGAAGACCCGAGTGGTCAGTCAGGATGGGGAGACTCTTCTCGTAGGCACCGTGTCCCGTGTGCCAGGCCCCACGGGGCCAGAGGCGAGCCGACACCGCCCTGACCTCTGGTGGCCTCTGTCACTCACCTACATCCTGCGTCCACTCCGTTCCGGACTCAGGGTGGGAGGGGACCCCGGCTGGGGGGAACAGGAACCAGGGCCGCAGGCCGGCAGGAGGACCCTCCCTGGTAACCTCGGAGCCCGAGGTTTCCTGTCACCGGCCGGAGGAGCAGCAGCGCTGGCGCTGGCTCCTTGACGGGCCGGGTGCAGCGGCCTGCTGGGCGCTCTGGGCCCCTTCGGCTCGGCGGGGACGTGCCCCGGGTTTGGGCTGTGCTCGGGCAACGCCGAGGACCCTCTCTCTGCAGGGGACTGTCAGCCGGCCCGGCGCTGGGGGCCGTGTCCCCGCGGGCGAGCGGTGGCCGGAGGTGCCCAGCCTGGCAGGGCGCCCACGCGGGCCCCGTCGTCAGGGGCGGGGCTGTGTCCCCTCAGGCGGGTGGTGGCAAGAGGTGCCCAGCCTGGCAGGGCGCCCACGCGGGCCCCGTCGTCAGGGGCGGGGCTGTGTCCCCTCAGGCGGGTGGTGGCAAGCGGTGCCCAGCCTGGCAGGGCGCCCACGCGGGCCCCGTCGTCAGGGGCGGGGCTGTGTCCCCTCAGGCGGGTGGTGGCAAGAGGTGCCCAGCCTGGCAGGGCACCCACGCGGGCCCGGTCGCCAGGAGCGAGGCTGTGCCACCGTCCTCGCCGCTCAGCCTCGGGGGCGGGGCGTCTCGGTCCGGCACGACACGCGAGTCCCAGGGTTGTTCTGGAGAAGCTTCCCTCCGCCAGCTGCTCGGGGCGGGCGCCCGCCGTCAGAGGGGACAGGTGACTCCAGCCGAGCGTCACCGCCACCTGCGGTGTTTCGATGGTCCCCCCTTAACGCAAAAGTGCTACCAGAGCCAAACTTTCCTGGTGGCCGGTGACACAGCATGGGACCTCATACTCCTTAAACATTCGGGGAAAGAAGAAAAATGTAAAGAACAAATATATATAAAAACCGCACGAGCTCTTGGTCACCGTGGGCGTTCTCCGGCGGGACCGCGGAGCGTTAGGACGGGGGACGCCCCTGCCGTCTGTGGCAGGTGGCCTGTCCGCGCTCCGTGCTCACGGCACACGCCAGTCCTACGACGCCTCAGCGTCCCGCACCCCGCCTGTCCCCCCCGAGGGGAAAGTCACTTTCTCAGGGGTTCAAGCAGCAGGTTCCCCGGCCAGAAACCAGCAGGACCTGGAGCCCCCCTCCCCGCCCCCGCCCCCCACCATGGTGCCTTCCCACACCACCTCCCAGGGGCCCTCCTTCCGGCCGTTTGCACCCCAGACCCCGTCCGGGGAGCACAGGCCGGCTCCCCAGCCCCAAAGCCGGGGCCCTCGGGGATGGGGGAAGGCGTCAGGGCGTGTATGAGGTTCTGGGGGGTTCCACTGCGTGTGGGAGCAACATGAGCCCCTCCCAAACAAAAACAGAACAATAAAAAAATAAAACCAAGGAGGAAAAGTCCCCCGGTGGATGGTCTTTTATTGCTGTGTCGTAACCGTCTCTTTCCCCATTGTTGCGTTTGCCATAAAATGCAATGTTTCCCTCTCCTGCAGTAATACAAGCGACTCTGGTTTCATCGGTAGCATCTGCCTGGAAAGTCCAAAAATCTTCCAGCTGTGGCTTTTGTTTTAGCTCATGTTAATTTGGGTGGATTGGGGAAGAAAGCTTATTTCTCACTGCGAATTTCCGATGGCGTCCTCTGCTTCTAGCCCAGTCTTCTTAGCCCCGAGGGGCTCCCGGGGGCCTGAGTATAGGGGGTCTGACTCCCCGACACCCACGTCACAGAGGGCCGAGTCCTCCCGGGGGGTCCCAGCTCAGCGGGGGGGGGGGGGGGGGGGGGGAGGGTGGGGGGGGGGGGCGGGGGTCTCCTACCTGACTCTCTGCTTGATAAAGGGACCTGGGCTTTTCCATAAAGGAAGAGAGTTCACCAGTTGCTCTCAAGGCAAAAGGGAATTCACCGCTGCTCTGCCTTCTCTCGTTTCCATCTCTCCCTAAGATTTTGGCCGGATTTTGGTCATAAAGGTTTTTTTTTTTTTTTTTTTTTAAAGCATTCAGGGTTAGTCTGAACCCTTACCTGCCATTGCTAAGAGCAGAACTCCCGGGGGGACTTGTTGAAAATGGTGCTATGTCAGCTTCCACTCACTGCTCAGAGAGCTTGTAGCTGACGTCACGAAAACGGCTCCTCTGAGTTTGGCGGGATGAGCTACAGGACTCTGAAGTTCCATCACGTTCGTTATAACTCAGTGAGAGAGAGAGAGAGGGAGAGAGAGAGACAGAGAGAGACAGAGAGAGA
>PVKZ01006890.1:0-12842 GCA_004027375.1 Macroglossus sobrinus | reverse complement strand
AGTTCAGCACTTAAATTACATCAGATCTCCAAAGGCTGAGAAATGGTGACAGGTTTTATAGAGCTGATGATAAAGCTTCCTCTTGATTTTTTTTAAAAAGAACGATTAAACTTAAAAACTCATTTTTGACGTTTCGGCACAGAAACATGGGTCCCCCCGGTGGGGCGAGGAGGCCCGTGCGGCTGAGGGGACGGGATTTCGTGCGGAACAGACGGACCTGTCCCCAGCCAGGGTGTCTGAGAAGTCGGCGTTGATGGCGCTGTTGGGGACGTCATCCGACGTGACGAAAGAAACCTCCACTCCCGACCGTCAGCAACGCGCGCCAGGTGCGAACACCTGGTCTCCACGGGCCCGTGTCCAGGTGGAGGACGGGGCCCGCCTGGGGGTCCCGACGGGCCAGTGGTGGGCTCTCTGGAGTCACAGAACCGGTACCTGTGGAGGATAACCGTGGGGACCTGGCTCCAGCTGCCATGGAGCCGGGAAGTCCCAGGGCCCGCTACCACCTGCCAGGCCGGGGCTGATGACACAATGAGAGGCCTGGACCCCAGTGGGGAGGTGGGAAGAGGAGGCAGCGTCCTTCTCCTGCTGTCTCTGTCCCTGTCGGGTGGTTGGTGCACTGGGCGGTCCCCTCACAGCGGGGACAGCAGCCTGTGTACTGAGTCAGACGCTCATCTCACCTGGCAACACGGTCACGGACAGCCCCCCAAACAGCGTCTGGCCGGGGTGCCCGTGGCCGGCTTGACGGACACGCGGGATGAACCGTCACCGGCCGCCCGTGGGAACCAGAGCCCTGGGAGGTAAAAGGATTTTTTTCCCCTTGCCTTTCCTTTCCCTTTCTCCCTCTGTCTGAGGTTCTTGTCTGCTGGACGCTCCAGCTCGCTCCGGGGGGCGGGGGAAGGGTCTCTGGGCTGGGCACCGGCTAACCAGCGGGGGTCAGAGGGTGTGATGGGGGCGACCCCCCGCTGGTGGCCAGCAGGTAGCCCGGCGCGCTGTGACGCGGCCTCTGACTCTGTCCCCTCAAAGCAGAGGCAGCGACCAGAGTTTGTCCCTCTTGACCTCTCCTCACGGGGCAGGGCGGAGGGCGGAGGGCGGAGGGCGGAGGGCCTGGGAAGATGCGTGGCACAGAACGGGAGGGATTTTCCGAAGTTCGGGGCCGCGGGTGCTCCCGGGGCGGCTGGGAGCAGGAAGGGACTGCGCTCTGCACGCCTCTGCTGTTTGCTGTGTCCCGCGAGGTGTGGGCGATGCGACAGTTTGCCGCTGCCGCGTGTGCCCACGTCTCACGAGGCCGTTCCGAAGACCGTGGAGCGGGGACCGTGAGTCGCTGTTCGCCGCACGTGAGTGATGCTCGGAGGGGGGGGCCTCGTTTCTGAGGGCGGGAGGGGGCACGGGGATGGCGAGCAAGGACGGGCGCCCCGGGGGGGCGGGGGCCGGGCGAGGGGACGTGTCTGGGCTCGGGCTGCGGTGCCTTCCGCGTTCACCCCTCACAGTCCGGGACGTCCAAGGTCACGGCGCGGACAGCCCGACCGGTGTCCGGCGGGAGCCTGCTTCCCGGTGCGTGGACGGCTCCCCCTCGCTCCCGCCCCGCACGGCAGAGCAGACGCGGGAGCTCTCTGGGCCCTGCTGACAAGGACACGCATTCTACCCGCGAGGACGCGTGGCCTTGACCGGCTCCCCAAAGCCCCGCCCTCACGCGCGGTCGCCTCGGGGGTCGGGCATCCGCATGCCAGGTTTGGGGGGACACAGTCCTTCAGTTGGTGGCTCATCCACTTGGTACCCCCGTCGGCAGGGGTTGAACCGGATCCCCCAGAGGCACTTTCGGGGTGCAGGGACAAGCGCTGTAAAGATGGTAGAGAGCCCAGGCTCAGTGTGGCACCGAGGGGCTGCGGCCGGGAGTGGGGGGCGGGAGTGTCTCCTCTCAGGGGCTGTGGCTCCAGGGAGTTTCCTCAGCTGCGAAGTGAGGCGTTTAGATGAAGTTAACTCCACTGGCTCTCGGCTGCGAGCTTTCTGCAGTCACTCTGCACCCCTTGACCTCCGTGGGCCTGGCTCTGAGGGGCCCGGCCCCGCGCCCCCGTCCGTGCGCACCCCGCATTTGGAGGTGGGACTCGGAAAGCTGACTTCGCCCCAACCCTTTTGCTCAGAAAGGAGGCAAAGCCGGCTAGCTTTTATTCCTTCTTCTTCTTCAACGGATATTTTTAGCTTTTGTAAAAGCTTCTCGCTCTGCACCTTAAAAAGAAAGAAGAGCCTCTTCCAAAAATGCAAAGACGCTGGCGAGGCGCGAGAGGGGTGTTTTCAATCTCTCCGGACAATTGTTTTCTCGTCCGCTGATGTTTCAGGGGCCGAGGGGTGAAGGCTGGGGGTGCAGAGGGGGGCGTGGGGGTGCCGTGACAGCCAGGGTGAGGCCTCGGCCATGAGGAAGGGTTTCGGGGGGCTGCCCCAGGAATGCGTGCTGTGGGCTGGCTTTGCTCAGCCAGGAGTTTGTTCGGTCTGCTCCGTGGTTAGTGTGCACCCCGACAGGTCCCTGGGGTGACGGGGGGGACTCTGTCTCCCCAGCCAGCCCCCGGCCTCACACAGGCTATGGACAACAGTGGGCACTGTTGGCGGCGCTCAGGGACGGGCGGAGGCAGCCCTGCCCTGAGGGAGAGATGCCAGCGAGGGCCAGGCGGGGCTCTGGCCAGCTCAGTTACGTCCCCAGTGTTCAGTTTCCTTATTCAAAGCCCGTCAGGTTCTGCTCACGACTTGAGGACTCTCGTCCCCAGTGCTGTCCCTTCCTCCAGCGTCTCTGCAGGGATGGTGAGCGTGTCGGCGTCTGCTTCCGGGCGGAGGACGGGGAATGGGGACGAGACCTGCCTGCTGCTGCGGTCACCATGCTCGCCGTGCCGGGCTCCTGGCACGTTTTTAGTTCACGTATTCTTTACGTCAATTGTGCAATCAGGTTTAATACATACCGTGGATTCCCCAGCACCGAGCTCATCGTAAATGCTCACTATCTGCTCAGTCATCTGACCTAACACTTCGTTTATGTCTTTCGGAGTTTATTCCAAGTTGGCCGACAGCCCCACATGATGATGGGGCACAAATCTGGTTGAAAAACAACACAATTTGGTTCCACTGATGCCAAATTCACGGAACGTTTATGATCACCGTCCTTCAAGGGGTGTTTAATATACTCGGCTTGCAATTATGTGGCAGAAAGTGATTAATTACATCGGCATAGTGATCTAAGTACAAAGGCTAGCCCCCTCCACCCCTTGCACACTCAGTCCCACTTCCCAGGGTGCCAGCGATAGGAGTGGAGGCCATCTGAGGGGAGCGCCCGGGCCGTGTGGCCCCTCTCCGACGCCACCGCCTCTGTAGGCCCAGCCCAGCTCGCTGTCACTAAACCACGGGCCACGGAAGGTTCGTGACCAGAGACTCGCGGGCCCGTCAGAGAAAGCACACGAGAACGTGGCCCTCAGAGAGACGGAAGCCCCGCGTTTGACGACCCAGGAGGCTGATGGCTTCAGAAGGAAGGTCGTGACTCTGCTGTGCACCTCGTCTCGGCTTCTGGGGGGTGGAGACTCCAGTTCCTGCTTCTCCCCGCTGCCTTCCGCTCCGCCTGCCCGCATCCCCGCCCTGCTGTTGACTCGGGATAACAGTGTTTAGCCGTCCTCCGGGCGTTACCGACGTCGTATTTCCTGCACTGCATTGAGAGGCTAGAAAGAGACAGAAATAAATAAGCCCAGCATCTCTGAATGTCACATGTGGATTGAGACAATTCTCCCCGGATAGTTTTGAGGCATCATGGAGAAAAACGCTGGATGACACACACACCTTCTGTTGCTGTCAGCAGCGTCATCGTTAAATGTAATAACTCTGAGGGGGAAGGAGCTACCAAGGGGACACAGTCACACTCAGACGGGGACTCCTTCATGAAACAATCGTCCCTCGTAATCCCACCGGCGACCTAAACATGGACGTATTCCCGATACGAACACTGCTGGCAGGAAAAAGAGATGGAATGGGACTAGTTAAGAGAACTGGGGATTCTCGCAATTGGCTGAGCTATCGCCGTGGATTGGGAGCGGTCACAGCTGCATCATCACCTCCTTCGATGCCCTCACAGACCCGCGGGGTGCGATGCTGCTACACTCACCCCGCAGGTGAGGACACGGGCGCAGAAAGGTTGCGCGACGTGCTCGGGGATGCGAAGTCGGCGAGGGACTCGGAATCCGAACCTGGTTCCACACCTGACACCAGTGTGCGAGCTCCTTCCGGTGCCGAGGAGACGTGCTGGAGTGTCCCCCGTCTCCCTCGCTCCGAGGGAGGAGGCGAAGCTCAGCCTGGCACAGGGCTGGGCGCTGCGGGGTCGCGAGGGGTGAGAAGCATCGTATCTGTTCTGTCTCGTGTCATGGTCGCCATGGCAGACTCGCTCGCAAAACCGTCAGCTCATCAGGGGAGCAGTGTTTTCGCTGACGTTTTTGTCTGTTTGCTCTGAGAACAACTACCTACCTTCCCACCTCCAGCCCCAAACCTCTTTTATTTTTACAGGGTAGATGCTCAAGAAATACATCTCGAATGACAGCGACCTTTTGGTACCATGTAGAATCTTTGCATAACGTTCACGGTAACTTGCTAATTGATTGATTGCCTATGGACATGCATCCCCCGCCTGCAGGCCACGCACGGCCGAGGGGCCGTCCTCCCTTCCTCGTGTCCGTCATCATTTTTCCGACCGTTTTTAAAGGATTGCTGAACGCATCTGCTCGTACGCGTCCGGGCGCCCAGACCCCGCTGAATTAAGCAGGACCGACTAACACCTGGGGTGGAACCACGAGTCCCACGGAAAACGGCCTCGTTCGTGGGGATGAGTCACGTCCCTAGGTCCTGGCTCGAAGTGGATGTCAAGGGAGTCGCGTCCGGCTTCCCGTGAAACGCTCCTTCTGTACCACGTGGCAGGGTCTCCGGAGTGTGCCCGAGCGCCTGCGTCTCCCGACCAGCTCTGTGGGAAGCCCTCTTTCCTTGAGTGTCGTGGAGACTTTCCACTTAAACCTTCAGAGTTCCTGCTTATCTGCTGACCTGGCGGCAAGACGATGAGGGGACAGAGATTAGCACCTGTGTCTTATTGTTGGTATTAGTACTTATTTCGGCTTTATCGAATAACCCTAACTGCGGCTTTAGAAGAGGCTCTGATCTCCCAGCTTCCTGTTGATGAACTCTTTCTTCTCTATCAGTGTCCGATCAGCTCGAGCCGAGGTCTGTTGCTACGTGTTTCATCAGATGGTAAACCACGAAAGATCAGTTTCCTTCAGTGCATTTTCGAGTCACCCATCAGCTGGATTCGTCACGTAATTCCGTCCCCCGGAGTTGCACTGGTCCCTCTGAGGATAAGAAAGACTCGGACATGGAGACCTTCTGATCCGCGGGGCTTGGAGCATGGAGATCACCTCTGCTTCTCGTGACCCTGACCTAATTTGTCCTAGAGAGTTAGCCGAGCAAAGTCGCTCTCCGTTTGGACCAAGCCCGCTTTTCCGGGGCGGTGCGTAGCGGTGTGACAAAGCCACGTGGACCTTCATTTCTTTGTCAGTAAAATGGGCACGAAGGGCAGTGTTCTCCTCGTTGACAACAGGCTGAAATGTTTTTTTTACCTGTAGATGATTCTCTTGGACGACTGAATAAGGATCCAGAAAAGCGCCTGCCATGTAGCCTCCCGCATTTACGACACAGCGTGTGTACCGGACAGTTCACGGCGACCGCACCATGAACTCTAAACAAAATATCCTTCATAGGCGAGGAAGTCGAGGCCCAGCGAGGGTGAGTAGCGTGCTCGGGGTCACACGGCTGTGAGTGGCAGAGCCGGGGTCAGAAGCCAGGGACGGCCGGAGTTGGAATGCCCGCTCTCTGCTCCGAGCTGGCGCCCACAGGGGCTCGGCGGACCCCGCTGTCCTCGGCTCATCTCAGCACTGTAGGCGTCTGCTCGCCACCCCGACTTCCACGGTGGGCTGTGTCTGATGTCGATGACGACCCCCGGCCCCGCCTCACGGCATGGGGCCCGCCTCCGCCCGGTGCTGCCAGGGGCTGGAGGAGGCGCCTCCGTGATGACCAGTTGGCGCCCACCTCTCAGTGTGTGAAAAACGGGGCCCACATCATCACCCGTGGGCGTCCGTGGTGAGTCACACCCCTGTAATTAGAGGGGCTGCCCGACCCGAAGGGCAGCAGGAGCGTGAGTTTAAATTCTGGGCTCTCCTCCAGCGGGGCCCCCCGAAATGCCCTCTGCACGTGTCGCCTCCCCCAGCCCAGCTCCCCTCCACTGTGTCTCTGGTTCTGCTCTGTGGGTGTCCCCTTCTCCCGGCCCAGGCTCCGCAGGGCGTGTCCTGCCACCTGCCTGAGGGCTGAGTATGATGGCAGGGATGTCACTTGGCCCCCTACCCTCTGGGCAAGCAGTTGCCCGCGGTGTGGACAGCCACAGGGGTCGCGTCCGTGAGCAGAGCTGTGTCCAGGGAGCCCCTGCTGGGAGAGGGAGGGCAGGAGGGAGGGACATCAGGGGGCATCAGGGGACACGGGGTGGTGGGTGTCGCCGGGAGGGCGTGACGCGTGGACGCCCATGCGTGATAAAACGGCTGCCTGCTCCGCCTCCTTGTTCCGACGTTCCAATGCCCACTCTTTCCCCGCGTGGCTCCTGCTGGGTGGCGTCAGGGACGCGACCGGGATGGATGGGGGTGGAGGAGGAGGAGGTGGGGGTCAGGGCGAGCCTGGGCAGAGGGGAAGCCCGCCCAGCGACGCGGGGAGTGCTGGGGCTGGGCTGGCTTCGGGGGCGTCCGGGCCAGGGGCTGGCCCGGGGGAGAGGTGTGAGCGTGCATGTCAGTGTGAGGTGCCTGGCCCATCCCCGCTCTCTCTCACACACACACACACACACACACACACACACACACACACACGCACGCCCCGCGTGGCGGTCCTCCGCACCCCACTCTGCGGTGCTCGTCCGGCAATGCTGCACCCTTTTCTCCCCGTCACCCAGATTCTCTCCATCTCTTGGCACCCGACCCTCGCTGCCCACAGCCCCCTCCGCCGGTTCCGAATGGTCTCATTTCATCGCCACAGCCGGATCGAGGCGCGGTGCCCGCCAGGCGGGGCGATGGCGCGGCAGGCGGGGCGCCCGCCCCTGGACCCTCCCCGGAGCCGTGTGAGTGCCCAACGCCCGCCCGTGGATGACCGCGGGCTCCCGGCCCCCGTGCGGCCCGGGCTTTGCCTTCCCGGCGCTGGGCACTTTGTCCGAGCAGCGCTCAGCATCACAGCGCCCGGCCGGGTGCGGCTGCCGGACCCGGGGAAGACACCGCGCCCCAGACGCGCCCAGTGGGGCGGGGTGCACAGAGCTGCACCCATACGGTGCACCCCTCCAGCTTTTCCCAACACCCCAAAATACCCCGTGGGAGGGGCGTCCCGAGCACAGCACAGCTGCGGGCCGGAACACCCCAGGGCCGCCCCCCAGCGAATGGAGACTGACTACGTTCTCATGGCGGCAACTAACTCGCTGCCCGCGAGGTCACCCTCTGTGCCGGCCGGGGCGTCTCATCTCCCGCAGTTCCGTGAAGTTCCGACCGTCCCAGCAGCCAGCTGCTGCGCCGACCGCTCTACGCCTGGCAGGTGCAGTGACAGACGCTAGGACGCACGCACCTCCGTTCCGTCTCTTCCTGCCTTTCGACCATCAGATCCCACCGAAAGGGGGGGTCTCCTCCCTGTGGGGAGGAAAAGCCCCATTGGAAGAGACTCATCTCCCTGGCAAGTGGACAGATAAGGGCTGACCCCGCTGACAGCTCACGGAGCAGAGAACACATTCCATCTCTTTATCAAGCAAAGTCATGTTTTCCTAAACCAGGGAAGTAAATGTTTGGTCGGGATACAGAGAAGGTTTGTCCTTCGCGAAGTGTGTCTTGAGTCTGAGATCTAAAATTGAAATTGAAACTTGTTTGTAAACGACAACGCTGTTCTCGCTTAGACGATCCCCCATTTATTACATTTTTATGAGAATTTCCAAAGTTGCCCCAGGAATAGCAGTGAAGCTCGGCGATAGCAGCGCGGAACTGCGAGGCAATTTCTAAATAGCACTTTCGGCGCGTGCATTGTCGCTGAGATAAGAGTGCTATCTCTTCGGGGCCCGGGATTGGGTTTAACTCCCGAGCCGGCAAATGAATACAGTCAGTACGCACCCCCAAAGCGGTATCGCTTAGCAGTTCATTATTGCTCAAATCAAAATTCATACTTCTCTGCATCTCCCCAGGGTGACGGACCAGATAGGAAAGTGTCTCTCCCTGCAGACTAACGTCTCCTGGCCGGCTGGCTCCCTTCTGCGGTGAGAAAAACAGCCGGTCACTGGATAGTCATTTTCATATTAATGGATCTGGGGCTGAAGAGCTAGGGGAGGCTCCTTCCTCCCAGTCCCAGCAGCCAGCCGTCCTGTTGTCCGACGGGGCCACCTGCCGAGGAGGTCAAGGGCAGGTCAAGTGCAGCCTCCGTTTCTGGTCTTTGCCCAGATCTCAAATCAAGGTCATGTAAGAAACTTATTATTATTATTTTTTAAAGTCAACATACCAAGCCATCTCCTCCTTTTAAAATTACGGCTACTCAGAAATGGATGTGACCTTGCGAACTTGGGTTCTGCTTAACGAGCTGCTCTCCGAGCGGGGTCACGTCCAGACCCCGCTGCCCGAGCCGTCCGTCCACACCGCACATCCTCCGAGCGGCCGGCGGGGAGGGGAGGGGGGGCTCGAAGCTGAGTCCACGCCCAGCCACGCGCAGCGTCCCGCATCCCATAACCGGTTCGACGCTTAGTCTCACGTTTAGCATTTGATGGTTTCGATAACCAGCATTTCGCCCGGACGAGTAACGTGCAAGCCCAAGGCTGACAGAGGAGACGGCCGTTCTCTCTAGAATTACGAGCATGGCTGGGCGTGGGGACCCTTCATTTCCAGGCGGGTCACACACGTCGCAGCCTCTCCTCCTTTTTCCTCTCTCCTGCTTGTCGGCGTCTGCCACCTCTGTTTATTGTATGTGACGCCCGCAGGACGTGTAGGCGAACACGGACGGTTACACAGTCGGGTCACGAGCCACACCTGCTTTACACGAAGCATTTTCTCCCCCAGAATTTCCCAGAGAGGCAGTACGATGATGTCACTCCTACCAGCCGGGCAGAGGCAGCCCCGAGAGGTTCCAGACAAGGTGCCGCTGGCTCAGGAGGCAGACACCCTCGCTGGTTTGTGTTTGGGGGACAGACTCTCAGCACCTCCCTGAAGCCAGTGTGGGCTTCCCTTAGCTGTGGTCACATGATACTCGGAGGCTCCGGGCCATCGGTCGGGACTCCTTGCTCGCTCGGGGACCCCGCCTACGTTTCAGCATGGGACTGTGGCATGCCTTATCATCTTCCGATTGAATCCAATGATCACTGTGCTCCACAGGGCCTTGGTCTCAGAGTCCGTGAGACGGCATTTGTCTCTTGTTTGGACAACCCACCATGCCCTCCCCTGCCGTTAGAGCACAGCTTTTCACATCAAACGCCGTTCATCCGTTCGTCGTACGAGTTCCTGTCCGGGAAAGGCGATGCTACGAAGACGTTGGTCCGTGAGAGCTGCTCCAGGGTAGGGCAGGGCACGCCGCTGTGCAGCGTAAGAAAGTTCGCTCCACGCGGACCAGTCGTAACGTCCTGCATTGGCCTCATTCAGATCATTTGCAAAGTTATCCAAATGCAGCAAAAAAAAAAAAAAAAAGATCTTTTTCAGACGGAACAAGATTCAACCAGCAGCCCGAGCTGGCGCCAGGGTGCCCAGGCTCCTCTGAAAAGTTCTCTGCGAGTTATTTACAGCTCCTCCCAGCACACTGCCCCAAGTCGCAAGAAAAGGAGTGTCCTCGGGTGTCCCAGCACTGGGGTCTCTCTCTCGCTGTCTCAGGAGAGATGGTAACTTTGCGAGGAGTTTGCAAAGAGGTTTCTGGCTCCCACGTCAGCTCCGGGGCGTTGGGGCTTGGCCAGACCCATTGTTCTGCTCTGCGTTTTGTCACGGAGAAGATCCCTTCTCAGAGGTCTGCTCTGACGGGCGCTATTTTTTTTTATTTACACGTGGCATGAGGCTCTGCCCAAGCAGAGGCCCAGCGAGACGCATGTGGCGTCACTGAACACGCAGGTCTGTGGTCGATTCGTTTTAAAATGGAATCGGACGCATTCCTTCCGGACGGGCCCGGGCTGCGCTTTACCGAATCACTCCCGTTCTGAACGCGCTTGGTCTTATTTCTGGGGCGGTGGAAGCAAGGGCGCCGTGCGGGCCCCGAGAACAGCGCGTTTTGTGGCACTGCGTGAGCCCGACAGGGACACAAGAGTCGTCCGGCGCACGCAGGGGCCTTTGTCCTCTGCGGCCCCCTGTCCCGGAATCGGACCAGACGCACGCCGAGATCGTCTTCTCTTTGCCCCTCTCACCGGGGAAAGCGAGAAGGGACGCAGCAGAGGGCTCCGTGCAAACCAAACCGTCAGAGAAACCACCTGCTGCGACCTGTGTCTTCAGCCACGAAATGGGGGCGATCACGAAGCCCCCCAGGGTTGCTGTGAGGCTCATCGACAGCTGGAAAGAGTTTGGCGCGGAGTTAGCCTGGCACAGCGTCAGCACTCAGTACCTGCGGACTACTCCTCGTCATTTCACCGAGCATGCCTAAACCTCCTCCTGGCGGCCACGGGGATTCACGACCGAAGCCGCATGAACCAGGGGCTCCGGGTGCGTCTCGGCTCAGGCTGCCACCTCCACGCCTTCCTTTACCGGCTCTGCCATCTGGGGTGCCTTACGTAAACTCTGTGAACCTCCATTTCTTCACCCGTGAATGGAGATCGTGGTAGCTCCTGCCTCATGGGGGCGTGGGACCATTACGTGGCTTCGCACGTCCGATGGCACTTCATCACGCTGAAGTCACTCGTCATCCCATTCTTCCTGTAGCTCTCACTGAGACTCACGCACGGACCTCAGAGCCGCCTCACTCATCTTCTGTCAGCTCCTGACCTAGATCTGCACCTTTACGTGTTTCCCCGAGAGTCTGCAAATCGGAAGGAATCTCAGAGAGGAGGGAAATTCTCGCATCTCCGCCGGGCGTGAATTCACTGCCCACACGACTGATTCCTGAGATGGCCATGCTCATCCTTTTGCATCTGAGTGAGAATGAGCTTCTTTTGGTTTAGCCTCACGACTAAATAATGCCGTCGCGTTCAACACGGTGACGTGCTTCTCTTCTCGTGAAGACGCCCAGGAGTGAAGAGGTGGGATCCACAGAAGAAATTTGGAAAGGTAAGGACTGACCCAAGGGTCGCTTTGGGCAGAATTGGTCCATCCACTCGACACAATGCCACATATCGGGGTGCTCCTCGTGGTGGCCCCGATCAGCCACACTGACAATCGCGACTCTCGGAGACACTTGGGTGCCTCCTCCTCCTCCTCTCTCTCTCCTCCCAGGGACCGCGTGTTGGGCACAGAGCAGGTGCTCACCGATGTTTGTGTAACGGGCCTCTCGTCATCCAGCCAGAACTAGGGTTCACTTCCGAAGACATGCTGGGATTCAGGACCCACCCAAATCCCCGTCTCAATAAACTCAATGCCTTTCGCTTCCTTTTCTCCATTTTTTTTTTTTTTTTTTTTTATATAGAAACAGGCGCCTTGAAGCTTTGAATCTCCGACCGAGAAGACGAATGGGTTGGATTCTACTCCCGGCTTGGCCGCTCTTGTCTTTTGGGCTGCACTTGACCTTTCCTCCCTTCCCTTCTCCCTCCAAGGAAGACGCCTGCTGTGCACAGACGCCTGTGGGGGCGTTGGGAGGGTTTCGGGAGGGAATACAACCATCTCGGGCTATAATATGATGCTGCCAGCTCCTCTGAGGCCCCGGGATGAAAGACGCTGTGTGAGAGAGCATTGTTGTTACATTTTGTGAAAAATATGGATCAAAGGCTGGCTATCCAGTACGCGCTGAATGTTAATTATTGTTATAATATCATAACAAAGCAGATGCCAGAAAGCTAGATCCCACGAGAAAACCTATTATACTAAGCCAGTGTGAAATGTTCATATTACAAAGATATTTGGCAAGGAGGCAGATTTGGTTTTGAAATCTCAATGAACAATTAGGCAGGCTAAAAAAAAATATAACTTTTAATGCTATGAAAAATATAAGTGTCTTGACAAGTCTTTAACATAAAAATAAGAAGCTGTCTTTCTCTAGATACGAAACAGAGGCACCATCACTGCATTTTTTTTTTCTCCCGAGCAGAAGCTATATTTGTGGCATCCTTGGGTAAAGAACACAAAGCAACATTCATCTTCACAATGACCCCGAAAATAACTCTCTTCACAACAGAGATGAATTGGGGGAAAATTCTCTGAGTTTATAAGAGAGTGATGAGTAAATATACATTTTTTTCACTTCAACTGTCTCTCTTTTCTCCTCTAAATGCATTTTCTGTTGGAGAGCAGAAGAGAACGCACTTCTGCAGACGTTTGTAAAGGCCAGTGGCTTCTCCTTGCTCAAGCTTTTCACAGGTTTTCTGATCTAGGATGTAGAGTACATCATGTAATATCAGCTGGGAAAAAGGGGGGGGTGGGGGGGAGAGAGAGAGAGAGAGAGAGAGAGAGAGAAGGAGAGAGAGAGAGAGAAGGAGAGAGAGAGACAGACAGAGAGAGATAGAGAGAGAGAGAGATAGAGAGAGAGAAAGAGAGAGAGAAAGAGAGAGAGATAGACAGAGAGAGAAAGAGAGAAAGAGAGAGAGAGAGAAAGAGAGAGAGATAGATAGATAGAGAGAGAGAGAGATAGAGAGAGAGAGAGATAGAGAGAGAGAGAGAGAGAGA
>PVKZ01006889.1:0-29004 GCA_004027375.1 Macroglossus sobrinus | reverse complement strand
GGCAGTCCGACCACATGCCTGGTGGGCATATGTAGAAAAATGGAAAAAAAATAATTCTGAGATTTCTAATCTCTATTTAAAATAGTTAAAATGTATACTTTCCTAGGAAGATACAACATTGTCTACAACAGAGATAAAATGAATAACAGATCAATTTTCTTAAAAAATAAAAAAACGTTATGGAATACTTCAGTGAACAGCACAAAATACAGATAGTTTCATTTAAACATCTAACAGATCTTCAAAGATCAGATGGTTCCATTTTATTTGCTTCATATTTTATTGCCATTTAAAGAGATGAAAGTGTCTGGTTTTATTGAAAATAGTTATAAGTGAGAAATACACCTAACGAATTACAAATAAATAGAAAATTACAGGTAATAACATTAAGTATCGATACAAATGTCCTAAATAAAATATTAAGAAAGAGTTTGCAATACCAGAATAATAAATTGACATATAATTTCCAAGTGTGATTTAATCCAATGGTACAAGATGGGATTCATATTAAGAAATTTTGATATAATAAAATGTAATAATACATCAATAGATCAGATGATATTGTCTCAATTGTGAAAGAGAGTTAATCAAGTTTAACACTAATTTCTTATAAAAGATACATTAAAATAGAAAAAGACAGGTTTGTTTATAATATACAATACATATTATCTCTTACATACATACATAACTTCATCCTAAGGCCAGCATCTTTGTAATGTGAAAAGCGGCATTTCCACGAAGAGCAGGACCAGGCAAAGACAACCTTTACCTTCATTATTAGTCAACATTATTCTGCCAATATTGGCATCACAATAAAGAAGTGAAACCAATGGTTAGGTCTCAGCAGGATGAGAGCAAACTAGTAAACATTCTTTAAGAACCAAATATATGAAAGGGTCTCAGACACTCTGGTGCCATTGCAGATGCAACAGCAGAGATCTCCCCAGTGGGTGACTCGTTACCCCCTGTAACAAGATTTGATAACAGTGACAGTAGAGAGATGTACAGAACAAGAGGAGTAGAGAGGTGGCTTGTTCCACTGCCCAGGGATGAAGAGCACCTTGTAAGCTCTGCAGCATTACTCTGGTCTGAAGTAACAATCTGCCTCCCACTCAGACTGCATCACACTTATGGGGCTCTGTCTCAAAGCCAGAATAACTCCCATTGCAGAGGCTTCCACTGCAGAAAGGGATGACTTTCTGCCCAAGTGACTACTAATACATTGAGACAGAGGTTTCTGAGTCTGGTGTCACGGCACCTGCTCCCTGTGTGACCCCAGGAGCTCCTTTCTCACAAAGGCTCACTATATAAAGTACTAAAAGAGAAAGATCCCAGGACATGATGAAGACACACAGAGCTCTTTCTCCTGAGGTTTCACTGTGAGGATTATGCTGACAAGTGTTTTATTCTCTGGACTGATATTCTTAGGAGCCCACACCCTCCTTAGAATTTCTTTCTAGGTCCTTATTGTTTATCAGCTCCAAATGTACCAGATTTGGCCAAAGATTCTATAAAGAAAAAAAAGGGGGGAGGGGAAGCAATGTGTCAAGGATGCCAGAACCAGGAGCTCATGGGGTGATGAGCATCTCATAGGAGAAGGAAAGTCATACATAAGTGAGGACACATTTTATCCAACTTCCCTAGAGCCTACTGAGTGCTTTACCAGTTGTCTGGTCCAGCACCCCCATTCGGAGATACAGCATTGCTCCCTTTGCTGGTCACAGGATCCATACCCTCCAGACATTATGATGTCCCTAAGCATACCACACAGTGTGAACTTTTTACGGTAGTCTTTGCTCATGTTACTATTCAAAACAGTAGGGTGAAAGAGAGTTTTTCTTGGTCCACTATGAAAATGGTGATGCTCATACTTGGACTTATATTTTGACAGAAAACTCTTATTCCTTTGTTCAAAATGTCAGTCTTTGTCCATTGTACCCATACAACTTTAACCTTCTCTGCTGTGCCAGACACTACACATATATGTGAAATACAGGTAATGGGTGCAACAGAAGCACACACAGGGTGACATTGCCCTGTGTGCATGTCATTGTGTGCATGGGGGAATTGGCCCAAGAAGCCTGAACAAAGCTGCGATGTGTGAGCTGGGATCTGTAGGGTGAGTGAGATGGTCTCCCTGGCAGAGAGAGAAAGAAGTAACAGAATTTTGTAAAGAATTAGAAACCACTACACCACAGCTCACAAATAACATCCAAAATCACTCAGCACTAACATTGTAGTTCTGATGGCATCACGTATTATTTTGAATTGTCTGAAGCCAGGGGGTGTTTTTGAACGTGTCAGGCCAGCGTTGTCCACATTAGTTCTTTGAACAGTAAAACTTGTTAATAAAGCCTTTTGGGACAACAACAGCTAAAAATTATTTTATCGCCTCAATAACATTGGAAAAGCAGACATCATTTGTGCTTCTGAGTGATTTCCTGTCTAAAATGGAAGATGTGGTAGAAGCCGATAGAACCAGCCAGGCAGCCTTCTAATGATTATTATTCCCGTCACCTCATTATGGCTTCATCACAGCCAGGCATGAGGCAGTTACATGCAAAGCACCATGCTAAGCACCTTACATCTGTTCTCTCTTCGCATATTCCTTCTAACAATCCTATGAGATATATTATCCCCATTTTACAGGTGGGGCGGCTGAGGGTCACAGAGGTAAATGGCTGACAAAACAAGGATTGAACCCCATCCCTCTGATCTTAACCTCCAGGACATGGTGCCTTGTGCACCCTCTGCTGGTCACCATCCAAATCCTTTTCTTCCTTGCTAGTAAATAACTATGAGAAGGAAGCTCTCTCGGTGGATCCCTTGCATCTTTGGTCTTTGTTGAGTAAGTGGTCTGGTGCTCTGAAGTTCATCTAAATCTCTGGTCTCAGTTTGTGGGGCACCTCCTAAGAGCCTCTCTCACCTCTCTCTGGCATCCCCCATCAAAACATAGCTATTCTCTGTCTCTCGTTCCCAGAGTCTTGTGCTGGCTTCTCCCTAGCAGGGCCCTGGGGCATCCTAACTGAGTAGAGAAGAGAGGCCCATTTGGATGGCCTCTCTAAAATGGATGGCCCATTTGGTGGCAGAGGGGAGGGCAACCTTTGGGGGACTGTGGATTGCCAGCCCGCATCTGTTCTGCACTGGGACCCTGTGCCCTGGAGTACACAAAGATGAAGATGGCAAATCACTTCTGAACTGAACCCTCTACAGGTGAGCTCATCCAGAGGCACCAAGACCACAGCACACACCAGTGACAGAATCCAGCCACTAAGCATCTAGCCCTCTGTGCAAGTGGGGTGGACGGTGAGGTCCTATGGGGACGTTAGGCTGAGATCCAGACTTGGCCCTGGTGGCGGAGAATGGAGTGGAGCCCTAAAGGTCACCCTGGGCCACATCCTCCATTTCCCCTCACAACTGCCAGATCCAGAGGAGACAATTGACTGGCAGCATGGAGAACTGGCCATCTCTCTCCGCCCGTGACTATGGGGAGCCCCTGCAGCAGAACTCCAGGATACCTACTGTACGGCAAGAATAATGTTCTGGTGCAGCCAGTGAGAGTTGATCTTGAGCCAAGAACTTCTATTCTGGGTATGGATCCAGGTCATAGAGAAATTTTCTCTGGCTTCCAGGTTACTCATCCATTCATATATTCATACAATTACTTGCCCATCTATTCATTTATCTTCCAATATTTCCTCGACTCTATCCAGTCATTCAACCACATATCATTATTTTCTTCTATACTTCATTCATTCACATGCCAGTATATTCTTCTATTCATCCATCTTCCTGCCATCCATTCATCCATATTACCAGCCAGCCAGCCAGAGGCAAATAGTCAACTCTTTTTCAATATCTATATTCAACATTCTTCTATTCATGAATTTATTCACATTCTTTCATCCATCTGCCTATATTTATATTCATCCGTTCATCCATTTGTCCATCTACCCGTATCACCAGCCAGCCAGTTAGCCAGTCAGCTAGAAAACTCTCTACTAATCTTTATATCCACCATCCTTCTATTTATGCATCCACCCACCATTCTTTCATCCAGCCACCTGTATTTACATCCATCTGTCATCCATCCATCTATCCATCCATCCATGCTCTTGTCCATTTATTTCCAGTCCATCTATCTATCCATCTACCCATCCATCCAGCCATCTATTCATCCATTCTCCCTTGTTATTACTCACCCATTCTGCAAACATTTATACTGAACCTGCTATGCACTAGATGCTTAAGATGTCAAGGTAAACATCTTTATGATAAATATATATGAAGCACTTTCTATGTGTCAGGCACAATACCAAGTGCTTCTAATTGTATCAACTCATTTAAAACTCACGGTAACTATTCTAAGCAGGTATAATCAAAACCCATCATATATGATAACACTGAGGCTCATATATGGAGAGTGAAAGGTAGAGATATCGTTTGAATTGATGCCGGATAGTGCTAGAGTCTGTGCCGTTTACCAGTCACCCTCGATGCCCATGCACTGGACCAAGCTCGAGGGATGGGTAGTGAACAAAGCATGTGAAGCTTCCACACTCACAGAAAGTCTTCTTTGCTATTTTCTTTCTATGAGCATTGGGATCAGCATGGTGTTTGCACTCAGTAGGGAGGAAGCAGAGGTAGGGCTGTTGGCCACTCCAGGTATATAGTTCCAGTTTCAATCACTGGGATATACTGAGAAGTCACTTCTCTCTCTAAGACTCATTATCCACATCACAATGGGTACAAGACCCTATTTCCTCAGACCTAAGGATGCCTGAATTGAACATGCACTATTTTTTAACATAACCATCAGGAAATAAAAAATACTATTAAATTATATGCAATGTTTCCTCCCTACATGAAAATTTTTGTTACACTTTTGAAAGAGCTCTTTGAGACTATTCTTTAATAGTTTTTTAAATCATACTTTTTTTAAAAAATAAATACACACAGGGGAAAATAAGATTGTAACACATTAGTTGAGATAGTCTTAAAACTTCTTCCTATTTCAGGGTCCAGTCTTCTGCATGTCTTTTTTTTAATGATTATTTGTTTTTCAATTACAGTTGACATACAACATTATGTTAGTTTCAGGTGTACAACATAGTGATTAGACATTATGTAACTAACAAAGTGACACCCCAATAAATTTACCACCCATCCCACACCAAATGTAGTTATTACAACATTATCGACTATATTTCTTATGCTTTACTTTACATTCCAATGATGATTCTGTAACTACTAATTTGCACCTCTCAATCTCATCCCCTTTTCACTGACCCCACAACCTCCCTCTCATCTGTCAACTCTCAGAATGTTTTCTATATTTATGAGTCTGTTTCTGCCCTGTTGCTTTGTTAATTTTATTCTTAATATTCTGCATGTATGTGAAATCATATGGTATTTGTCTTTCTCTGTTTGACCTACTCCACTCCTCACATTACCTTCTTGGTCCATCCATGTTGTTGTAGGTAGCACGATGTCATTTTTTTATGGATGAGCAATATCCCTTTGTGTATATGTATCACCTCTTCTTTATCCATTCACCCATTGGTGGACAACAAGTTACCTCCATATCTTGGCTATTGTAAATAATGCTGCAATGAATATATGGATTCACATGTCTATTTCGAGTAATATTTTGGTTGTCTTCATATAAATACCCACAAGTGAGAAACAAGTGGGTTCTTCTTTCTCTCATGTTATAGCCTACGCTTTAAAGTCATTTTGTCTGGTATAAGCATTGCTACACCAGTTTTTTATTTTCATTTTTATTTTTATGAAATATCTTTTTCCATCCCTTATGTGTAGTCTGTGTTTGTTTTTCAATCTCAAGTGAGCCTTTTGTAGACAGCATATGTAAGGGTTTTTGTTTCCTTATCCATTCAACCACTCTATCTTTTCATTTCAGAATTTAATCCATTGAAAATCATTGTTGATAAATATGCAGTTTTGTCATTTTATTATATTTTTTTCTTCTTTTTTCTTAAATAACTTTTGTTAACATTTATTGTAATACTGTTTTGGTGTTGATGAACTCCTTAAGCTTTTTTTTTTTTTGTCTGGGAAGCTCTTCATCTATCCTTTGATTCTAAATGACAAGTTTGCTGGGTGAAGTAAAGTTGGTTATAGGTTCATGCTTTTAATCTGTCTGAATAGTTCCTGCTAATCCCTTCTGGCCTCCACAGTTTCTGTTTTGTAATCCGCTGACAATCTTATGAGCACTACCTTGTAAGTTAATTAATTGCTTTATTCTTACTGCTTTTAAGATTCACCCTTTGTCTTTAATCTTTGGCATTTTAATAATGTTGTGTCTTGTTGCATGCCTCCTTGGGCTCATCTCGTTTGGAACCCATGACTATGACTATTATAAAATTTTAAGTGTTTGCATAGCTAACACGACAGTAAAATATAGGTGAATTTTCAATTACCTGAATAACCATGTGCTCTTATTCTCTCCAGTCATCTGGATTGTATATTTAGTTGATTCCAAACCTAATTTCTTCCTTTTATTTCTGTTGCATTATAGAAAAGGATAAATTACAAATGTACATTTTGCAAAAGCCTATTTCCACTCATATTTGGACTCCCTTTTAGGAAAGGAAAAAGCAAACAAATGATTTGCTCTTGGCATCATAAGCAACTAAATGAACTATAGGTCTTAATAAACTTAGTCATGTATCAGCATTCACTTAAGAGGAGCATATCAGTTGTCCTGAAAGAAAAGTCCTTTTATTAAGCAAGAAGGAGCAATAGAGGAAGAGGTGAGCAACCATCAAAATACTATGGAGTTCTCACTGCCTGTATGTGTGAGGATTTCTGAAAAAGCCAATATGCATGCATATAATATGCTCAATTAACATTCATAAGATCATAGACAATTACATTTGAATAGATAGAAAAGAAGTTTACAAAGAAACAAAATTTGATGTAGATTTTTGTTAATGCCCCAACAGTTATGCTTTTTCATGTGCTTAGGAGATTCTCCTGTCTATATCTAAGGATTCAGAGTGAGTGCTAGACAATGAATGCTGCCTTGGATAGTCCTGGCCATAAGGTTCAGTGGGTGTGAAAGATAAAAGCCTCCTATCTCTCTAGCATCTGGAGCTTTTCGACACTATGTAATAGTTACTCTAAAGTACTGATACAATTGCTGTCCTTGGGTACAGAGATGTGAGTTTGGGTTTGTGATAGATTACTCAACTGCCCTGTCTGCAAATACACATCACTGCTGAGATTTTTATAATATACTTGGAACATACTGTTTGTTTCTGTTTATTTATTTGTTTATTTATCTATTTATTTGCTTTTTATGAAGTTTTTGTACACACTGAAAAAAATCTTTCATTTCATGATTATACACCTCAGTGAATTTTCATAAACTGTAATCTTTCCCTAAATAAAAAAAAAAGACAAAATTCAAATACATTAATGTCACTCAGCATTCCAGAAGTCCCCTCAGGACTCCACCACAAGGGTAACCACTGCCAACCAATCATAAATAAGGAAATCATAATTCCTTTTGTGTCAGGCTTCATGTATTCTACAGTTGGCGAGATTCAATTTACTTAGGGTATTTTTAAAAATCATTCTTCCTTAGGAAGGTATAGCATGCAGTTGTTGAAATAGGCTAGAATTTGTTTACACATTACACTCTTACAAGGGTTCAGGTAGTTCACAGCTTTGGGAAAATAAGAATAGTTCTCCTGTGCACGCTCTTGTAAATGTCTTTGGGGAAACATTTGTGTGCATTTCTGTTGGGCATTTCTCTACCAGAAGAATCACTGGGACATAGGGGATGCTTACATTCACCTTTCTAGATACTGACCACACCTAGATGCTCACACCTGCAGGAAAGAGAGTTTGGATGCTCCCCAGACTCATACGCAGTTGTTATTTTCTGACTTATTAATTTCTTCCATTCTAGGAGACGTGTGAAAGCACATAGGAAGTTCAAATGCTTCTGGTCAGCTCCCAGATTCTGTTTGTTGAGAACAGAAGAGCAACCTGGCTCACCTCTGTCATTTCTGGGGTTATTGCTTAGCCTCTGACCCAAAACAAATAAGAATTAAGAAGATATTTTAGTGCTATGTGACAATATTATTATCACAAGCCAGAGAAATGCTCACATCCTGGAAGATGCACAACTTAGGACAATGGCACACAGTCCTTAAAGTACCAGTTGGCCATTAGCTTGGTGTCCAACACCCTTTTGGCAACTCTCTTGCAAAGCTAGGTTGAGGAATGCATGAGAAGTACTACAATCAGACTGAAAGTTCACCTGTGTCCTCCTGGTGCCCCCAGAGGAGCAGTCAGCAGGGCAG
Source organism: Macroglossus sobrinus (assembly GCA_004027375.1). Lineage (NCBI taxonomy): Eukaryota > Metazoa > Chordata > Mammalia > Chiroptera > Pteropodidae > Macroglossus > Macroglossus sobrinus. Next base: position 20,671 of record PVKZ01006889.1, on the reverse strand, counting down.
ATGAGGTAGTCCTAGCTAATGCCAAGTGATGGTCATATTCATTGGAGATAGAAATAATTCTTTCATGATTTTTTTAAAATCAGTCTAGTTCAAATATGAAAACTTGTCCATTCTGACCTACAATCCCTCAGAAAACTGTCCAATCCTCCCTCCATCTGCAAATATTTCAAAAGCATAAAAGGAGGAATATTCTTAGGAGGGAGTCAGGCAGAAAAACCAAGCCAGTCTACAAGACTGGAAGGGGGTGCTTCTGGGGCTCCCAGGCCTGTCCTGTCTACCCCGCTCCTTATACCTGTGACCTGCCCACTGCCAGGTCCCCTCATGTTGCTCACCTCAAACCCTGCTAGGTACCAAAGCAACTTGCTACTCCTTCCCATCTGCCCACACTGCTGTGTTCATACCCTCCAAAAGGAAGTAACAGGGCCCAGTGCTCAGGGCCATCAGAAGGATTATGAAAAAGTGAGGCAGAGGGTCTCACATAGGATGCTGTACACAGCTGGTGTCACATAAAGGGAAGTACTAGCGAATTGAGTAAGAACATGAGCTGGAGCACCACTGGGCCCAGGGCAAACACCAGCTCTGCCATTAGCCAGGTGACTTCAGCCCTCAGTTTCCTCATCTGTGAAATGGGGGTAATACCCACACTACTTTTCAGGGCTGCTATGGGAGGATTTCATAAACAAAACACATACAGGGCTCAAAAAAGGTGCAAGGGCTCAGACCACCCTTTAGAAAATACTGTCCTGCTTTATGCTTTTCCTTAGAACTTACCACAGTCTTATCTTCATTATACATCTGTGCTGTTCTCCATTTCAAGTCTGTCTTTCGCAAGTAGCTCTTAAACCCCTAGGACAGTGCTTGGGCATGTGGAAGGTGCTCAATATTTGTTTCATAATCACTCTGCATTAATACACTAATACCAGCATCTAAACTTATTGGGCTTGGTTCCAGGCAGTGTCCTCAGGCCCTTTGACACCTGATCTTGGGGGGAACTGGAATGTTTTAGGAAACTCTAAAGCACAAACATAAACAGATGTGGTGAAGGGGCAGAATGAGAGAGGAGAGGTCCACCCTGCAAGTTGCAACTGTTTTCATGATGTGACCCCCATTTTTTCCCTGCCAAATCTGTCCTTTTGCCTTTTCACACCTGGAACTCTGGTTGCGGGTACTGTCTAGTCTCTGTGACCCACTTGATTCTCACTGCCTGAACTTTGCTTGCACAGTCCCCTACCCATTCCTACCTTCATCCTCAGCTCTAGCAAAACCACCCAGTTCTCTAGGACCTGGTGTCATTTTTTACTCCCCACAGGACATATAGAATTGATGTGATCCCCACTTTCCCGAGTTCCTAGAACAATGCCCACTGGCTGACTATGAGCTTTGGGCTCTGAAGTCAAACTTTCAGAATGCAAATTCTAGCTCTTGTTCTCATGATCTTAGCCAAATCACGTCCTCTCAGAATTTCCATCAGTAAAATGGGTTTTATTAGTATTTGCCTCACAAGTGTAAGATAATACAGCAAAAGCACTTAACACAATAGCAACCACATAGTAAATGCTTTATGCATTTCTTGTATGTAATGTTAACCAGCATGTACTTATAAAGTGTTGACTGTGTACTGGCACCATGCTTAGACATTAATTCACCCAATCCTTACAGTACTTAGATGAGATGGGTACATTCACCCTCTGCATTTTATACACTAGGAAACTGAGTTTCAGTGAGGTTAAATGACTTGCCCAAGAGCAGATGGCTTGCAATCACAGGGCAGAGATTCAAACCCAAAGCTGTCTCCCCTCAGTGGAGCCTGGCAAATAGGAGGTTCTTTCATTCATTAAGCAGACACTTAATGGTGCTTCCCACAGGCCAAGTGGGAGTTTTACACACATGAGCCCAACGATCGAGTCACAACAACCACGCTATACAGTGTCATCATTATTATTCTTTCCCATTTTCCTGATGAGACATCTGATCTGGGATGGTTATAGATCATCTGGCCTGTGAAGAAACTGAGATCTGAATCAAGGTCTCCTGCTTGGCTGTTCCAGGTTGTGGTGGGGACCCTAGCAGCCAGGTGTGGAATGCACCTGCTCCCTTAGCCCAGTGAAGCCAAGTGTCACAGTCACAGCCAACTCTGCTCCTGGAGCCAGGGTCCAGCAGTGCCCACAAGCTCCACCTCTGCTTCAGCCATGATCTTTCATCATCTTTGAGCCACCTCGCCCAGTACACAGGGTACCTCCTAGTTCCTTCTTTGTCACATATTGGTTGCCAAAGGAAAATTGTGGTATCAAAAAGAAACATCCAACCAGAAATGCTTATTAGGAACTGAAAGAAGCAAATCTGAAAAGGTTAGAAACTATGTGGTTCCAACTATATGACATTGTAGAAGAGGCAAAACTATGGAGACAGCAAAAAGATCAGTGACTGCCAGGAGTCATGGGGAGGGAGGGATAGGTGGAACACAGTGGAACTTTAGGGCAGTGAAACTGTTCTGTACAGTACTACAATGTTGAATACCCATCATTATACATTTGTCAAAACCCATAGAGTGGACAATAAGAGTGAATCCTAATGTAAACCACTGACTTGGGCTGATAACTATGTGTCAGTGTAGGTTTATCAGTTGTAACAAATTGACCACTCTGGTGCAGGATGTTGATAATGGGGGAGTCTGTGTATGGGGGGTCAGAGGGTATATGGGAAATCTCTGTACTTTACACTTAATTTTTACTATGAACCTAAAACTACTCTGAAGAATAAAGTCTATTTTTAAAAAAATGTTTTTTCATCACTCTGCCACTAATGAAGGATGTCAGCAGGGATTCCAATCTTTTGAAAAACAGGTTAAAGGCCTCCTTGACCAGATGGACACCTCGGTGCCCTTGGCCTCTCCTGACCTGCCAGGGGCTTTGGGACTTTCACAGAGAAGGAGTCTGAAGGTGTCTGATGCACAGCAGGAGCTCAGCAACAACTGATGAATTTCTCAAAGCTCTTTTTCTAGACTCCCTCTCTCTCAAATGCAGTTCCAGGATAGCCTTGACATACCTCCTCACCCATGCACTTCCATCCTGCCTTTCAGTCCACACACAAAGATAATGAAAACAAAGAAAGCCACACCAATGTCCTTTTGCTGTCACATCCCTGTGATGGGAGTAAGAGTACAAGGGAGTGGCATGTGGGCCTTCTGTGTTAGAACAATTCCCCCTCCAGATCCACCTTTTTAACTTACCCTAAACATAGCTGTTGGGCTGGCTGGATACCGGAATGCCACTCACTCAGCTGCTCCCAGACTGGTCTCAGTGACTCGTTTGCTGGCGTGCTATAAAGAGGTGCCAGACATTGTTCCTTAATAATCGAAGGACCTGCCAATCTTCCAGGCCCTGCAAGGAAGGAGGTTCTAGAGCTGAGAATGGGGTTCACATAAACAGGCCTCCATCACCACCCTACACAGGTGCTTCAGAGACCCCTTGATAAGGAGGTTTCCCCAGTGCCTGATTCTGGAGTGTTCAGCTGGGACACCTTGGCAAATGTCCTTCCGGCCAACAATCTCATACACAGTCACTGTCAGAGACAATGGGGCCATAAAGACAGTTTCTCAACCACTCCCCACTCCCAGAGAAAATGACCTATGTGTTTCATATATGCATCCCATCCCCTGGAGACCTGTTAACTTCCTCCCGGGTACACCGCCCACTGCATGTGGTGGCTCCCCTGGCAACTCTCCCCACTTCCACAGGCCTCATAGATGAGGAAGGCACACAGACTCTCAAGCATGCCTAGGTTCTCTGGAAGGCTGCCCTGTCTTTGGGGGTCCAGACAGTCTTAGAAAAGTAAGAAATGGAATTCCCAAATGGTTGCTTAAAACACACACAGTATGAAACAGAAAACAACTAACAACCTCTACACAACCTGACGAGGAAAAGCAGTTGAAAACTGTGTCTAAGGGCTGGTTAGAATCTTGGCTGTGCCTTTTGCCACCTGTGTGACCATAGGCATGTCACTTCACTTCCTCTGTGTTTTAATTTACTCACCTGTAAAATGGGATAAAAAATAGAACCCACCACTCTGAGATTTTTTTAAGATTAAGTATGTGCATGAATGTAAACCTCTTAGCATGTCTAAAACATGATAGAATTTTCAGAAAATGCTCTAATCCCGTGTTGTCCAGTAGGTACATGTGGCTACTGAGCACATGAAAACATGGCTGGTGTGACTGAGGAATATGTTTTCAAATTAATTTAATTTTACTTAATTTAAACTTAAGTAGGCACATGTGACTAGCAGCTCACAATGTATGGTGCAGTTTTAGAACATAGTAGGTGTCCAATAATGCTAATTATGATGATTATTAGGGGTTGCTGTTATTATTAGGGGGCTCACTGGGTTAGAAACTAGGAGACATCACTTCCTTTCTGAGCACACTGTTGTACGGTAGAGATCTGGGTGTCCTGGTATCTTGAAGGGTGGTTCTGAACCATATTTTGGTATTTGGGTTGTGGTATGCTTAGAGTTACTGATGAGAGCTGAGGCTACTCCTTCCACACAGCAAGTACAAAGTGTTTGTACAATCTTATGGCTTTGTTACAGCCAGAGCATAAATCTCTGATCTGGTAGACACCTGGCACACCATAGGTACCCAGGAAGTGCCTGGAATTACAGCCAGGCACAGAGCACAAGAGTGAATACTTCCACTGTTACAGGCTAAGTTCCAAAGGTGGGCACCCTCACTTTTTGGAGATGGACATCTGTGGCTTGTCTGCCTGGTTTCCATGTTTCTTTCTGGTTCTTCTATGTTGACTCTTCTCTGGGTCCTCCTGCCTTGATCTCATAGGGATGACTCCACACTTTGGCCCTCCTGGTTGGAACACTCAGAGTACTCTGTCCTATGGTGATTGAAGCAAAAGAAGTATGTGACCCAGGCTGGTCCAAAAAAAAAACGAATCCTAAGACTTTTACTAGAACCATTGGGAAAGGGAAGCTATCTTTGTGTTATGATGCCAAACTGGAAGATTGTAATCTGAGAGCAGCTAAGCAATACTCTAACTCACCACAAAGAGAGGCAGAGCATAAAGCCAACACAGAAAAAGGCAGGACAGAGAGATGGAGAGAGTGGGGTCCAAATGACATCATTGGTATCCCTGGATATAGCTGTACCTGAAGCTGAACTCACTCCAAATTTCCCAAATGCTTAAATCAAAAACTCCATTTTCTAATCTCTCTTTTCCCTTTTATCTGATGTTGATATATTTACTTATTTGTTCTAGCTAGTTTTATGAGCAAGTTAAATGAGCTCCATTCTTTTCCAGTTGGATAATAAGAGCCATGCAGTTGATCACTAATTTTAAAGTATTGTGGTCAGAGAATATGCTTGATTTAATATTCCTAGATTTGTTGAAGCTAGTTTTTTGTCCTAACACATAGTCTATCCCTGAGAATGTCCCATGTGCACTAGAGAAGAATGCATAATCTGGTGTTTTGGGATAAAAGACTCTATACATGTTGATTATGTTCAATTGTTCTACTGTGCCATTTATGGCTATTTTCTTATCGATTTTCTGTTTGGATGATCTATTCATCTATTCATAGCTGTCAATGGGGTGTTTAGGTCCCCTACTGTAATTGTGTTTTTATCAGTTTCTCTCTTCAGTTCTGTTAGTAGTTGCTTTATATATTTTGGTGCTCACTAATTGGGAGCATATGTATTGCTAAGTGTTGTCTTCTTTACCATTATGAAATGTCCATCTATATCTCTTGTTACCTTTTTACATTAAAGTCTGTTTCATCAGATATAAGTATGGCTACCTTCACTTTTCTCTGGATGCTATTTGCTTGGCGTATCGTTGTCCACCCTTTCACGTTGAGTCTATATTTGTCCTTGCAGCTGAGACATGTCTCCTGAAGGCAGCATATGGTTGGGTTTTGTTTTTTGATGCAATCTGCTACTCTATGCCTTTTTATTGTTGAGTTCAGTCCATTTCCATTTAAGGTGGTTATTGATATATGTGGTTTTCCTATAGCCATCTTATCTTTTGTTTTCCAGTAGCTCAGTGTCCCCATTGTTTCTTTGCCCTTGTGTTTTTATCTGTTATTTTAGTTTGGTGGTATTCTATGATTTTTTTCTCTTTTCTTCCCTTTTTTATGTTATGTGTTTCAGTTCTGAATTTGTATGTATGTGTTGTTACCACTAAGTGTATGTAAAAGAAAGGTTCATATACACAGTAGTCCTTTTTCTTCTGCATGTGTCCTATTTCCATTCCCCTTTGCAAATCCAGACCTTTACTCCTTTCCCTTTTTGTTTTTGTTGTAACAAATTTATGCTGTGAGTTTATCTTTGAATTTCAGTACCCATTGTCTTCTCTTCTTTAGATTTTTTTTACCTCCTGTAACCATTATATAATATTTAAGTGTATAATACCCTATTCTGAATAAGGGTTGCAATTTCCTGCTTCTGTCTGCCTGTTAGTCATCTTACTCATAGTTTTGTATCTTTTTGTCTTTTTGTTTCAGGTAGAATAACCCCCTTCAGTATTTCCTGTAATGCAGGCTTTATGGTGGCAACTTCCCTCAGCTTCTATATATCTGAAAATGTCTTTATTTATCCTTCATATCTAAAGGATAATTTTGCTGGATATATTATTCTTGGCTGGTCATTTATTTCTTTTCATGTTTGAATTTTTGTAATATTTAATTCTCTATTTAATATTGCTCTCCTAGCTTGTAGAGTATCCGCAGATAATCTAATGGGATTTTTTTTTTCCTATAGGTTATCATCTTCTTTCCCCTGGCTACCTTGAGAATTCTTTTTTTGTTGTTAATTTTTGACAGTTTTCTATGATGTGCCTTGAAGAAGGTCCTTTTGGGTTGAGATGATTAGATGTTCTGTTTGCTTCTTCGATTCAAGGATCCAGTTCTTTCTATCAATTTGGGAAGTTCTCATTATTTCTTTAAATAGACTATCTGTTCCCTCTCCCTCTCCTCTCCTTCTGGCATACCCATCATTCTCATATTGCTCTTTATGATGGAGTCAGATAGTTCTTGTAGAGTTCTTTCTTTTTTTTTTTTTTTTTTTTTTTTTTTTTTTTTTTTTTTTTTTTTTTTTTTTTTTTTTTTTTTTTTTTTTTTTTTTTTTTTTTTTTTACTCTCCAGTCTCCCTCTTCTTCCAACGGTGTCATTGCCAGATTTCTCTTCTATCTGGTCAGTGCTATTTCCAAAACTCCTTATTTCATTCTTCATCTCTTTTACTGAGTTCTTCAGCTCTACAATTTCTACTTGGTACTTTCCTAAAGTTTCAGTTTTTATGGTAAAGCATTTCTTTTGTTCATTGACTTTATTTCTGGGTTCTTTAAACTGCCTACTAAGTTTTTTTGCTTCTCATTGAGTTTTTTTCAGAACTCCAGTATTAAATTGTCTGTCAATAAAAGAACATATCCCCTTGTCTTTAAGTGTATTTGCTGAAGATTTTTCATTTTCTTTCTGAGACACTTTGTTATCTTGATTGTTCTTGGTCTTTGATGGATTATTTCTCTGCCTAAGCATTTATGAGAATAAACTCTGCTTTAAAAAAAATTGTTATCATTAAGAGTGATGCCTCTTTAGCAGGTTGCTGAGAAGAGTTTTTTTTTCCCCCTCTTATTTTTATTTTCCAGTACGTGGCACTTGAAGGGAACACAAGCCTCCTCCCCTGCCCAAGCCTCCCAGATCTCCGCCAATTTGAAAAAAAAAAAAAAAAGCCCTGTGTTCCCTTGAGATGTGGCTGTCTCCTCTGTGACCAGATTGCCTCAGTCTCAGGGTTCCACCTGCATGGGAAAATGTGGTGGGCAGTGGGGCTTCAAGCCCTGAAGTCTTGGCACTGCCCCAGTGGCCAGACACATTGTTCCGCTGCCTAAGATGTTCCAGGTGCCCTCACTGGGATCAGCTTTCAATGGGTGCCCGCAAGGTGGGTTGGGAGAGGCCCTGGTGTGTTTTTGGCTGTTCTGCTCTCAGTAATGACGACTGCCGTCAGCTCATTTGCCTCTCTGTCTCCTCCCCTGTCACTGGATTTAGCGCAGTGTGTGTCTGCCACTCAGGAGCTGTCTCTTCAGTTTTAGGGGGTGTGGCTACTCTGCTTTGTAGCCCGATATTTACTGCTGCAGTTACTTCTGTGGCTCACTGTTAGCTCTGGGAGGGGGAGGGGGAAGTGAGCTCTGAAAGAATAGGGGGAGGCCACCAGGCTCCATGACTTTGTTTTCTGTCTGGTAGTGATAGCTGCTAGAACACAGCTGTCGCCCCTCTATATTCCATCTCCACTCTGATCACTGGGCTCAGTGGTATATGTCGATCCCTCAAGCAGGAATGCTCGGTGCTACAGAGAGTATACACAGCAATATGATTCTTCCCCTCTCCTCGAGTCTTGCAGTGAGCTCCTGGTTTTTTCCACAGTACCATCTCCGATCTTCTACCTTCCCTCCTCCTATTTGCCCTGATTCACCCACCCTCATATCATTCAATGCGCGGACCTCTCAGAAGCGTTTGTATGTTAGGCTGAAAATCCTTTGTTGATTTAGCTGTTCAACTTCAAGGGGATCCCTCATGCTACCATGTTTCTGATGTCACTCCAAGCTTTTTCCACTTCTGAGAGCTTGTCATTATTTTGCTAAAGTTCATGGATGGTACAAACAAGAATATTATAGGGTTTTCATCTCAATTCCAGCTTATCTTTAGTATGTTTGAAAAAAATCTCCAAGTCTTTTCCAAGAGTTGTATTATGACTCATGCCTGTTTGGATGATGTGGAATACTTTTTGCAAAAGCATTAGATTCTTAACTATTTTTTTCATATTTGTTCTGCTTGAAAAAAAATCTGTTTTTATGCATCTGGCTTTCTTTTAAAGAATATTTTCCAGCTATGCTTACATTCTGTATCTCAGCAATTTTTTTCATAATTTTTTATTTCTCTGAGATTTATAGCCTATATCAGCAAGGTTTTACCCATTGAAAATTCACATCATGACTGTGTGCTTAGCATACATTGGTACTAGCCATATTCTTCCTCCTAGAATACAGAGTTGCACTATTCAGTGAAACTGTTCACTAGCTAATTAGTTCTCTGGCCATCCCTCTGAATCAAGTGATGCTTCCTAAGGCTCCAAGTCAGTCATGATTCCCACGGCCTGCATGGTGGTAGTTCTGGTGGTTTTTATTAGTCTTTCACCACCACCACCCCCCCCCAAAAGAAACAGAGAGATGGCATTTATTTATTTGTTTATTTGTTTGTTTGTCTTTGGAACCAAGTAAATATATTATAAAACAAATTATTATTATTATTATTTTTTTTTTTGCCAGAGACGGTATTTAGAAACCACATTTAAGGCTAATTCTACTTGATTGCCATTATATATGAGTCTTTTAGTGGACAGAACTAGGATATATAAATTTTTAAGAAGAAAAAATCTTTCTGTTGTAAAATTATGTTTAATTCATACTGACAGGTTTTTCTTTTATCTAGCTTCAATTTTAATTGTTTCTCTCAGATTGAAAACTCAACAACATTAACATACTTATTTGCTTATTCTATGATATATACAATTTTTAAAATAACATTACTAGTATCATTATTAGCTATAAGACTACTGACAAAAGTTTAAGATTTATTTTAAGCCCTATTTGTCTCTATAACTTATTGTATTGAGTATATGTAGTGAAAATACTGCATATTAAAGTTTTTTTATATATATATAACAATGGTTAGACCATCAACCATTCATGATGGTTATAAGATTATATCACTAACTTGGAAAGCTTATTCATTTCTCCTTGTTTTCTCTTTTAAGGAATTATTTTTGTGTTTTTGACATAGTTATATTTTTGAATATGTGAACTACTACATGATTTCAAAGTCAAAGTTATTCAACCAAGTTTATTCAGAAAACATCTGAATAAATTTTTGTTCCAATCCCCATTCTAGTCTCTCTCATTTTAGATAATTTTTATTTTGGGTTTGTTTTCCAATGTTTTCTTTTGTAAGATATAAAGGTCATATGTTCATATTTATTCCATTTCTTACAAAATGCAATCATTATATATAGATATAGATATAGATAGATATATAGAGGTAGAGATAGAGATAGATAGATTAGATATAGATATAGATATAGATATAGATGATATAGATATAGATATAGATATAGATAGTGGCACCTTGCTTCTTTCACTTGACAAATAAATTCCTGCAGATCACTCTATATCATCAGAGCATAGAGATTATCCTTATTTTTTTTCTCTGTGTAGTATTCCATTGTGGATATACCCTAGTTTATTCAACCAGCTAGGTGTGTACACATGTATGTACGTATTTGTAACTTTGAGCTACATCTTTGTGTGTTTAGCCAGTATCTTTAGGGTAGTCTCCTAGGATTCTGTCATTTAAAAATATATATTGCTACTTCTTGAACTATGGGGATGATCATTTTATGCTCCCAAGAGTAATCTATGAGGATGTCTGCTTCTTCACTACCTCGTCAAAGAAACAATACACCGTGAAACTTTTGATTTTTTTTTTCAATATGATAGGTGAGAAATGGTATTTTGGTGTCATTTGAATGTATATTTCCCTTCTTAGTGAGGTTGAACATTTTTTTCAAATATTTTAAAGATATTTTTTACCTTTTCAGTGACATGTTAGTTATCTGATGCTATGTAATCAATTGCCCCACAACTTAGCAGCTTCAAGCAACACATTTATTATCTCACTACTTCTGTTGATCAGTAGTTTGGGCACAGTTTAGCTGGATCCTCTACTGAACAATCTCTCACCAAGCCTCAATCAAAATTCCAACTAGACCTGTGGTCTCATCTGAAATCTCAGTAGTAAAGATCCACTTAGTAGCACACTTACATTGTTGTTGGCAGGATTCATTTCTTGAGTTCCTCAGAAGCTGCTGGCCAGAGTCTTCAGTTTCTTACCAGATGGACCACTCCATAGAGCTTCTTACAATGTGGCAACTGGCTTCATTAAAACAAGTAAATGAGAGAGCAAGAGACTGCCAGCAAGATGGCAATAATAGGTTTTGATAACCTAATCACAGAAGTCACATTCCATCATTTTTGTAATTTTCTTTTCATTGGGAACAAGTCATTAGGTTCAGTCCATACTCAAGGGAAAGAGACCAGGTACATAAATATGAGGAAGGTGGGACTCCTCAGGGGCCATGTTACAAGCTGTCTACCTCAATTTCCTATTTCTAGCCCATTCTTCCATTGATTCGTTTGTATTCTTTATTTTTAGGAGGTCTTACTAGAGCATGAATAGTTGACCTTTGCCCTGTATCTTGCAGTTATAAACATCTTCCTTAATTTGTCCTTTATTATTAAATTTTGCTAATGATGTTTTTGTTATGAAGATGTTTTGCAAAGTTTACATCTTGTCAGATTTATCAATCTCTTATTACTTCTGGTATTTGAGTCATAATTTATGTATATTTTCCCTACTCCCACATTTTTCTCCCCCAGTACTTGAATCGTTTCATTTTACGTATAATTCTTTTGAAATTTATCTTGATATATAGTGCAATATATTGGGTCTAATTTATCTTTTTTGAGGATTCTTCTTTTGTACCAATATCACTTAATGAAAACAAACAAACAACAACAACAAAAAACCTTTTCTCCCCTGATTTCAGGTGCTCTCTTTTGTCCGTATGCTGAATTTTCATTTATTTTTAGTTCATTTTTGGACATTCCATTTGACTCCTTTAGTGTACTTGTGTATTAATATGCCAGTACTATATTATTTTAAATTTTAGAGTCTTATTTTAAAATTTTATATTACGTGATATGCTTATTTTCTCCCCACCCTGAGGACTTCCTTCGTTGTTTCTGTTTATTTTTCCATATGAATTTTATAATCAACTTGTTTTACTCTAGACTGAAAAAGAATGTTATTTATTATTAGGATCATGCTAAGTTTATAAGTTAATGTAGGGATAACTGACATATTTATAATATTGAGTTCTTCTTATTCGAGAAACTGGTATGTCTTTCCCTTTGTTCAAGTCTACCTTTGGTTTTTGAGGCTTAAGGTAGTTTTATTTTTTTTTTTGCATTTGGGTTGTTTTCAGAATGGAGTATTTATGAAAAAAGGTACTGTACACATATGCAATTATACATAAATACCATATTTCATTTCTCGTGGCTAGCTATCTAAGAGTATGATTGCTGGGGTGAATGGTAAGTCTAAGTCATTTTCAGAACTTCGACCCATATTTACCTCTCCCATTTAGCATTTATAGTCATGTGTGGGTGGTGATCATTAATAAAACAGTTAAGATAATTTTTCAAAATGTATACTAAGAGCATAAGTCTTGTACATACAAATTTAGGTAACTACTCCCAGAATCCCACTCAATAGTTATGCCCTTGTGTACTTTGAAATGACTTTTTCTTTTAAACTTAATCCAACTAGCTTCCAAGGTAACTTGTAAGCTCCCCCTTATACCCTCAATGGATTACATAGCAAAATTATGTACCAGAGTCCTGCTTTGTAGAGTGAGCCCCACACAAATGCTCCTCTACTGCTGTCATGGCCGATCCTTACAACCAATTAGTCTGATGGTCAATATCTCTTACTGATGTTCAAACAGTAACCAAGGCTTACAACCAGAAGGCACACACAACCCATATGAGGGACACGTCTGGACCACACCCTGGCTCAGGTGACCAGGGAAACAGTGCCACTGGGCCCCACAGGACACCTACTACATAAGGTCACTCTACTACTAAGACTGGGAGGCATAGCAATTCTACATAATACATAAAAATAAACACAGAAAGGCAGCCAAAGTGGAGAGATAAAGGAACACGTCCTAAATGAGAGAACAAGACAAAGCTTCAAAAAAAGAACTAAACACAATGGAGGCAAGCAATCTACCAGATGCAGTTTAAAACACTGGTTATAACGATGCACCATGATCTTGGTGAGAACAACAAAGATATAGGCAACATAAAAATGGAGATAGAAAAATATAATAAAGTACCAGACAGAAATGAAAAGATTAACTGAAATGAACAATTCATTAGAGGAAAGCAACAATAGATTGGATGAAGCAGAGGATCGATTCAGCAATTTGGAGGACAAGGTAGTGGTAAACACTTAATTAGAACAGCAAAAAGAAAAAAATATTTAAAAATGATAATAGTTGAAGGGACCTCTGGGACAACATCAAGCATACCAACATTCGCATCATAGGGGTACGAGAAGGAGAAGAGAGAGACAGAGTAATGGGAAAAGATAACTGACAAAGTAATGACAGAAAACTTCTCTAACCTGGTGAAGAAATAGACATACAAACCCAGGAAGTGCAGAGTCTCAAACAAGATTAACTCAAAGAGAACTACACCAAGATACATACTAATTAAAATGCCAAAAGTTAAAGACAACGAGATATTCTTAAAAGCAGCAAAGCAGCTAATTACTTACAAGGCCGCCATCTGATTTCTCATGAGAAACTGCAGGCCAGAAGAGATTGGTACATAATATTCAAAGTGATGAAAAGCAAAGACCTACAACCACGATTACCCTACTCAGCAAAGGTACAATTTAGAATTGAAGGACAGACGAAGAGCTTTCTAGAGAAGAAAAAGCTAAAGAAGTTCATCATCACCAAATCAGTATTATAGGAAATGTTAAAAGAACATCTTTAAGAAGAAAAATAAGAAAAAAATTAAAAAAATGAATAATAAAGTGGCAATGACTACATATTTATCAGCAATTACTTAGAATGAAATTCAGGATTAAATACTCCAACAAAAGACATAAGGTGGCTGAACAGATAAGGAAACAAGACCCTTACATATGCTGCTTACAAGACACTCGCTTCAAATTAAAAGACACACACAGGTTGACAATAAAGGTATGGAAAAAGATATTTCATGAAAATGGAAATGATAAAAAAAAATATCTGGGGTAGCAATACTTAGACAAAATAGATTTTAAAACCAACGCTGTAACAAGAGACAAAGAAGGACCCAGTAATTCCATTTCTGGGTATTTATCCAAAGAAACCCAAAACACTAGTTTGAAGGGACATGTGCATGCATATTATGGTCATTGAGCATTATTTGCAATAGCCAAGCTAGGGAGGCAACCTGGATATCCATCAATGGATTCATAGATAAAGAAGAGGTGGTAAATATATGTAATGGAATAGTACTCAGCCATAAACAAAGAATGATATCTTTCCATCTGCAACAACATGGATGGACCTAGAAGATATTATGCTGAGTGGGGTAAGCCAGAAAGAGAAAGACAAATGTCATATGATTTCACTTATATGTGGAATCTAAAGAACAAAATAAACAAAATAAAAACAAACTCAAAGACACTAAAAACATTGTGATGGTTGCCAGATGAAGAGGGGTTGGGTGGGCTGGGTGAAAATGGGAAGAGGTTAAGAACTACAAATTGGTAGTTACAAAATACTCACGGGGATGTAAAGTATAGCATAAAAAATATAGTCAATAATATTCTAATAACTATGTATAGAATCAGATGGGTACTCTAAAATCAGGGTGATCATTTTGTAAGTTATCTAAATGTCTAATTACTATGTTGTACATCCAAAATTAATATGCCAACTAAAACTGTATTAAATAGTATTAAAAGAATAAAATTAAAAATTTATAAACAAATGAAACAGAAAAAGAAAAAAAAGCAGCCTAAGAAAAATCTAACTAGATTTTTTTGTATATTCTGAAGTGATTTTCCTTCCATAAAATTTCATCTGCGTGTTCTTTTTTTCAGTAGGCAAGACATAACTCTTAGGGAAATAAAAAATATAATAAAGGTATACAGGTACTACCATGTTATATTATTTGTTAGGGCTGACATAACAAAGTGTACCCCAGATTGGGTGGCTTAAACAACATAAATGCACTTTATTTTCTCACACTTCTGGAAGCTAGAAGTCTGAGATCAAGTTGTTAGCAGAGTTAACAACTAGATCCTTTCTTCTTGGCCATCTTCTCCCTCTGTCATTATATGCTCTTCCCCCTGTATGTGTCTGTTTTAATTTCTTTTATAAGGATACTAGTCATACTGGATTAGGGTACACCCTAATGACATCATTTTAACTTAGTTATCTCCTTTAAGACCATATCTTGAGATACAGTCACATTCTGAAGTACTAGAGGTTATGACATCAACATATAGATTTGGGAGGAACACCATTTAGCCCGTAATACAAATGCATTATACTAGGAGCTCTCTTTCTTGAGAGAGAGTTCAGCCTTTTGACCTTGGTTCATCTCATGCCTCTTCTAGGTGAGCCTGCCCACGGCAGAGGTTGATTGCAGCCTGGCAGAATACATTGACATGATCTGCAGTAAGCTCTTCCATCCCTTTCTTTCCCTGTCTCTGGATAAACACACTGTGGGCTTTTGAAAAGACTTCTTTACCCTGGGTAGTGTCTTGAGTTATAGGCTACACTTTAAGCCAGCTGTGTTGTTGGCAACAGTCAAGGGTGGTGTTTGGGTTTATGTAACTACTTGCTGGATATTTAATGCCATCTAAGAGGAGATTGGCTCTCTTTAGCACAAATTTTTGTTTGGTTCTGATCATAGGAGTTCTTGATTTTCGGCCATCCTAGACATCCCTACCTATAAGAGTCACCTGTTCTTTTCCCACTACTAGGAATTCAAGAAATTACAGGTAAGACTAGCACTAGAGATTGACTTAAGTTGTATTGAAGATTGCTGCAGTCTCCACTATTCTGTGTCAGCTGTGATTGTGTCCCATGACAATGGAGATGTCTCTACTGGGAGTTACCATTACCCTTCTCCATGATAAGAGAGCTGCAAAACAGGTGTGTGTGGGGGGTGATGCTTTTAAAAGAAGGGTAAGTAGAGGAGATGTGAGCCTTAGATGAGGTTAGGTAAGGATCTACAGAGGACACTCATTCTTACAGGAGAATCAAGTGGCATAAGGAATGAAAGCAGGAAGGAAGGAAAAAAGGGTTCATTTCTAAAGGAAGTAGGGTAAATTTCTAGCTCTTTCTCAAAGACAACACCAAGGAATTGTTTTGGAAGTAGGATTGGAAGAAAATTGGAACTTACGGTTGTAAAGACGTTAGTTCTTGCTAAACTGTAGCAACAAGCATATCCCAAATACTCCATGTTCCCTCTCCTCTTTTGTCATAGTATTTTAAAGCTCTAGCTGAAGGCAAGAAAGCATTCACCCCTCCATCCAACTTCACATCCCAAGTTGGAGATGCAGAGACATTAATCTTCAGTTGAGACACCTCCTAGGTCACTCTGTTTCAAGGCTCAACTGGCTCTTCTACTCCAGCTGAGAAGGAGAGATAGTTATCAGCCACCTGGCATCATTGCCTTGACTCAGGGACAGTGCATGTCCTACTACCTTCTCTGCCAGAAAGCACTGCACATGTTCAGTAAATGCTTTCTTCTTGTCTCAGATTTCCCTCCCATGGGAATTATGTATTCTACTTACTGTGGGGATTTGAGGTAGAAAAATTGGAATTCTGGGATCCCAGGATGCTTGATGTTAAGAGGAAAATTTTAAAAGATGTTTTTGAGATAGTAATGGAATTCTCTTTCTTTCATTCTTAAAGTTAGTTGGCAAAGATTTTACAAATAAAATACTCTTATCTTTCAGGTTATCCTGCTTCTCTATAATATGAAAGAGAAAAGGCAGACTGAGCATAAGGCAGAGAGAGGAAACTTGGCCTGGTAATAGACATTAAGTGATTAGCAATGTAAGCAAATCAACTTTGTGAAATAAAATCAAATACCAGTCTTCCAAGGTTGGCAGTAGAGGGAATCATTGTTCTCCTGGAACTTATTTTTTTTTTCTGGGGGTCTCTCATTAACTAATGCTGCCTGCCATACAGACTACCTGTCTGTCTAGCTCCAGACTTTCTTGGTTGTGGCCAGGAAGCCTAGCTATTGCAGTAATCCGGGCAAGGGATAATTGTGCCTTGGATTAGGGTGGAAGTGGTGGAAGTAGTAATCATGGACAGATTCGAGGAATATTTTAAGATTATAGCAGCTAAGCTCCAGTCAGGAAATCAGAAACCATGCTAGTTACTTCAAACAAAGGGTGTTAATAATGGTAAATTGGTTACAAAAGAGTTGGAAGGGCTGAAGAAACAAAGGGAGAATGGAGGGTGCTGAAGGAATGGAGGGTTAAAGGCATGGTACCCACTGCAGGTGCAGGAAGTAGAAGAGGTACTACGGTGGTCTTGCATGGCCGAGGAGGTGCCACACAGGCCCTATGCAGACCCTACCTCCCACTGCTACAGCACTGAGAGCCATGGCCACCACTTCCTTTCATCTACCTTCTGATATCTTGCTGGTGCCTCACATCAGCATAAATTAACAGCTGGCAAGGGAATCTGGAAAATCCAGCAGGATAACACAAAGTATAGAAAGGAGGGTATGGGGCTGAGACAGACCACAGATAACTAACCAGTAAAGGTAGAATCAATAAAACTTGGTGAGAGATTAGATGTTAGGGATGGAAAGAAAAAGATCAAGGATGACTCCCAGGTTTTTTTTTGGCTTGAGGGACTGAATGAATAATAAAGCTAAGTACTGATGTGGGATGAAAGTGGAACAAGAATTGATTGGAGGAAAACATTACTTTAAAATGGTACATTGTCAGTCTAATATATACACGATGAACACATAGATGGGAGGGGAATCATTTCTTACAGACTCTTAAACCAACTATGATGTTCACATTATGCTTGAACTTGAGGAATAGGACCATTTGTGTTCTACTCTCAAATGGATTTCCCTAATGCTCATATTTAACTCACAGGGGAAAAAGGCCAAATGTGATACAAACTCAAATTCTCTATTAGTTTTTTAGGGAACAATCAGATGGACTTCTATGGCTAGAGCTGAGACTCAGCACTAATAAATATAGTAGATTCTTATTACTCACGGTAGTTATGTTCTATAAAGTCATCAAGAACACTGAATTAGCAAATGCTGAACCACTGCTCCTAGAGGAAATAACAGGCGAGGTTTCTATGTGTTTCTGGTCATAACACGTTCATCAATCAGTCATTGATTCATTGAACTCACAGCCATCGGCACTATAAATCATGCTGCCATGAGGCTTATCTAACACGCTTTCTGAATAAGCAAATCACAACCCTGTTACACTTAGGAACACTAGACAGCACCTCGGCACTATGCTTGGGGGCCATTTTATACAGTGAAATCACCACCAACAAGCAAAACTCATGAAATTACATAAACCCTGGAAAGGGCAGTTGTTTACAGTGTGAGCACTGAAGCCAGAGGCAGAATGTCACCTTATTCAGCCTTGGCTGGGAAGGTAGCTGTTGGAAAATTCTAATTTTTACTGCTCTGAGCATGTTAGCAAATGATAGCAAAAACACTGCCAGTATTGATTTGGGGATTTCAAATAAGTTTTAGTGACTAAGTGAATTCACAAATATGAAATCTGCAAATAATGAAGGTCAGCTATACTTCCTGCCTAAGTTACTGGTTAATGCATGGGCCTACTAGATTTTTCACTACTTCAGCACATCCATCGTAGCTCTCCAGTGATCATCTTCAAACACTGTTTTTCATCATGGGCTTCTGTCTCTAATAATCTGTAGTTACTCCCTTTTGGTTACTTGTTTCATGGCCCTAGGGAAAATCCGTTACCTCCTATGCCTCAGTTTACCTGGCCATGAATCTGTTATAATAAACACTAACTTAACTCTTAGGCTAGTCCTGTGGGTAAAAGAAATATGAAACCATTAAGTGTCACAAAATTAAAGATATAAGAATTATATTACTAAGTATAAATGTTCAACTTGGGCTTTTAGACTTTCCATTTGGCTACTCTCTTCCTACCTCAAAGTCCTCATTTTCCAAAATTCCTCACTGTAAACTGCAGAAACAATCCGCTCACCATGCTGTACATGACTCATGGGTTCCCTCTGCTAACTAAAACCTTTATTCTGGCTCTTTCCCTTGCTTGAAGTGTTCCTCACCTCACTTGATACTACGTTCTCAATCCTTCTACATAAACAAATATTAAACACAAATATGTGCATCTTCATTCCTTCCTTCAATCTTATTTACTAACGTGACAGTATAGGAATAAAAAATCATATAAACCAGCAAGGACACATAGTAAGAAAGCCAGTGACTGTAGACTAGATAGCAACACAATTTTGGAAGATGGCCAAGTGGTTACAGATTTAGTTGGGGGATGGAGGGAAAGCTTGCAATTTGACTGCCTGTGGAGGAGAGGAATAAAGAAACTAATAAGAAGTAAGCCATTTGACACTGCAGAACCCTGGAAAGGATCAGGAATTAAAAGTGCCAGATATTTCTGATGGCTTGTGTGCAAGGTAGGGCTGAAAACAGGCGGAATGGTTGATGGTTTGTAGAAAGACTGAAACTTCCCTCACCTGTGCTGCTCACCTCCTTACCCCAACAGAAGAGAGTCACCTTTGAATCGAGGAAGCTCTGAACATGAGAATACCAAACAAATATGAGAGGAATAGGGGGACATATTGCAATTAAGAGGATAAAATAAAGGAATGAGCACTGAGGTCCTCTTCCTTGATTATACCTCCAAAGCAGAATAGAGGAAGAGCCTTCTCTTGGGGAACTGATCCATCAAAGATAAAAGACTTAAAGATACTGACAGTCTTTAAGCAGTTTCCTCTCTATCCATCAATTTCCAATTAGATTTCTGGTATCTTATTTGTGTGTGTGTGTGTGTGTGTGTGTGTATGAGTCTTTTTTCTGTTTTTGTTTATTTGTTTATATATTCCACATATAAGTGAAATCATACAGTATTTGTCTTTCTCTGTCTGACTTATTTCAATTATAATACTTCCTAGGTATATCCATGTTGTCACATATGGTAAGGTTTTATTATTTTCTTTTTTATGGGCAAGTACTATTCCATTGTATATATTTACCACTTATTCTTTAACATTTATTATGGGCATATAGGTTGCCTCCATACCTTGGGTGTAACTAGTAATACTGCAGTGAACATGGGAGTGCAGAGATCTTTTTAAATTAATATCTTTGTTTTCTTGGGATAAATATCCAGAAGTGGAATTGTGGGATCATATGGTAGCTCTATTTTTAATTTTTGGGGGAATCTCCATACTATTTTCCATAGTGGCTATACTGATTTATAATCCCACTAACACTGTATGAGGGTTCCCTTTTCTTCACATCCTCATCAGCACTTGTTTGTTTTTGATGATAGCCATTCTGACAGCTGTGAGGTGACATCTCACTGTAGTTTTAATTTGCAATTTTCTGATTAGTGGTGTTGAGTATCTTTTTACATGTTAGCTGGCCATCTGTACGTCTTTGGAGAAATATATATTCAGGTTCTCTACCCATTTTTTAAATTGAATTGTTTGTTTGTTTTGGTGTTATGTTGCATGAATTTTTCATATCTTTTGGATAGTAACCCTTTTTCAGATGTATCATTTGCAAATATCTTCTCTCATTCAGTAGGTTGTCTTTTGTTTTGTTAATTGGTTCAACTGACTAATTAATTAAATCACAATCTCTGAAGGTAGGATACAGCAATTTGTACTTTTTTAAACTCCTCAGATTATTTCAATATGCAGACAAATATGTTACAGACAGATGAGAAGATTCATATCCATGAAATAAGACTA
>PVKZ01006888.1:0-29023 GCA_004027375.1 Macroglossus sobrinus | reverse complement strand
TCTATATTTTTAAGGCTTACAGAAAAAGAACTGATCAGTATTCATTAGCCAATTCAATTTATTTGCTTTTCACGTTTAGACAATTTATTTATATACAATAACTCTAAGTAAACTAGGAAATTTCAGGAAATTATTTCCTTGGTCATTAGAAAATCCCCATTTCCCCATCCCTCACCTCCTAAAAACCAGTCTACTCTGCTTCTATGAACTTGACTATTTTACATACCTTGAATAAGTGGAATTATATAGTATGTGTCCTCCTGCGACTGGCTTATTTCCCTTACTATAATGTAATCAAGGTTCATTCATGTTGTTGTATATGGCAGGATTTCCTTCTTTTTTTTAAAGACTGAATGAATAACATTCCATCATATGAATAGACCCCATTAACTTTCTCCATTTATCTGTCGATGGTCATTTAGGTTGTTTTGATAGCTTGGCTATTTGTCATAGGGTTGCAATGAAAGTGGAAGAGCTAATATCTCTTTGATATTGTGATTTCAGTTAATTTGGACAGATACCTAGAAGTGAGAATG
The DNA here is from genome assembly GCA_004027375.1 of Macroglossus sobrinus. Taxonomy (NCBI): domain Eukaryota; kingdom Metazoa; phylum Chordata; class Mammalia; order Chiroptera; family Pteropodidae; genus Macroglossus; species Macroglossus sobrinus. Next base: position 28,487 of record PVKZ01006888.1, on the reverse strand, counting down.
CTAGACCATATGGTAGTTCTGTTTTTAATTTTTTGAGGAATTTCCCTACTTTTTTTTCTGTATCAGCTATACCATTTTGCAATTCTAACAGAGTATGCAGGGGTTCAAATTTCTTCACATCTTTATAGACATTTGCCTTTTTAAAAATGAATAGCCATCCTTAGAGATGTGAAGTGATATCTCATAGTGGTTTTAATTTGCATTTTCCTGATGATTTGTGAACTTAAGCACCTTTTTATATACCTGTTGGCCATTTGTATTGCTTTGTTGAAGAAATGTCTATTCAGGTCCTTTCCCTATTTTAAAAAATTAGGTTAATTGTTGTTGTTATTTTGCTATTGAGTTGTACAATTTCCTTACATATTTAAGAAATTAACCCCTTATCAGATACATGGTTTGAAAATATTTTCTTCTGTAAGTTGCCTGTCACTATTTCCCTTGCTATACAGAAGATTCTACTTTATGACGTTCCACTTGTCTATTTTTGATTTTGTTGATTCTATTTTGGTATTATAGCCATGAAATGATGGCCAAGATTATTGTCATAAAGCTTATTTTTTGTTTATTTCTAGGAGTTTTACAGTTTGGGGTCTTACATCTAAGTCTTTAATAAGTTTTAAGTTGATGATTGAGTATGGTGTGAGATAGGAGTTCAATCTGATCCTTTTGCATGTGGACATTCTGTATTCCCAACACCATTTATTGGAGAGACATCCATTCTCCATTCTGTATTCTTGGCACCATTTTTGAAGATTAGTTGACTATATGCATTTATTTCTGGGCTCTATATTCTAGGCCACTGGTGTGGCTTTGAGCTAGTATCATACTATTTTAATTACTAACATTTTCAGTATGTTTTGAAATAAGTGTGATGTTTTCAGCTTTGTTCTTAAGATTTTTTTTTTTTGGCTCTTTGGGGTTCTTTGTAGTTCTATACAAAATTGCATGGTCATTTAATTATTGACCTTGTAGAATATTTAAATCTGTATTAATCTTAGAATGTAAAAAAATGTAGTGTGAGAGCTTTCCCAGGTCGGCGTTAATAAAAAGAATAGATGGGTGGTATGTATCCAAAGCCAGTTTCATGAAATTGTCCATTCCTTCATTTTATGATGCCCACTAGAGGGCAGTGTGGTGCCAGGTGAAAAGTCTATAAAGACGTAGAAACCAGACAAAGTTTCTGCTTTGAAGAATCTTATACTCTGAAGAGATACCCGAGGAAAACAGACAAATAACAGAGCAGAGATGAATGAGGAGCTAAGGCAACCACTAATATGAACAGGAGATGTGTTGAGAAAGGCTTCTGGGTAACACTCCCCTTTTCTGGTGACCCATTACTAAAATAATGTTGTCTAAATCCTTCTAACATCTTTTTCTACCTCAAACAAACTCGACTGGGGTTTACCTTATCACTGGGGTTTAAAATTGTCCTTTCTGGTTACATTTCCAATTTTATTGTGTAAATTCACAGCTTTCACATTTATCTATACATAGGGGAACTTCAGCTCTCGGCTGAATTACAGGCAGCAACGCTAAAAGGGCAGAGGGCACCGTGCGGTGGACTTTTTCCAGACCTTGTTGGGAATACTCGGCAGTACTTGGAACATGTTAGAGGGTCCAAGGCAGGTATGCTGGCCATGTTTTTCCTTTTTTCTTTTATATTAGTTTTAGGCATACAGTATGAAGGTTAGACATTTGATTTATGAAGTGATCCCCCTGATTACTCTAGCACCCACCTGGCACTACATACAGCCATTACAATAATATTGACTATATTCCCTATGCTGTACTCTAAAGCCCCGTGACTGTTTTGTAACTACTAATTTCTACTTCTTCATTCCTTCACCTTTCCACCCGGTGCCCCAATCTCCTTCCCCTCTGGCAATCATCAATTTTTCTCTGTACCGGTGAATCTGTTTTCATTCAGTTTATTCGTTTCTTTTGCTCTTTAGATTCCTCATATAAGTGAAAGCATATGGTATTTATTTCACTCAGCATAATACCCTCTAGGTACATCCATGTCATTACGAATGGTGAGATTTCATTTTTTTAATGGCTGAGTAATACTCCATTGTATATGAACTATAACTTCTTTATTCAACCATCTATTGATGGGCACTTAGGTTGTTTCCATATCTTGGCTATTGTGAATAGCACTGTCATGAAACGTAAGGCTGCACAGAGCTTTACAAACTAGTGTTTGGTTTTCTTTGGATACATACCCAGAGATGCAATAGCTAGGTCAAAATGTAGTTCTATTTTTATTTTTATTTTTGTGGAAACTCCAAACTATTTTCCATAGTGGATGTACCAATTTGCAATCCCACCAACAGTGATGAGGGATTCCCTTTTCTCTGCATCCTTGCTAACACTTGTTTTTTGATTTATTGGTGGTAGCTTACATGACAGGTGTGAAGTAATATCTCATTGTGGTTTTAATTTGCATTTCTCTGATGATTAGTGACTTTGAGCATATTTTCATATGTCTGTCGGCCATCTGTATGTCCTTTGGAGAAATATCTATTCAAGTCTTCTGCCCATTTTTATTTTTATTTCCATTTTGTGGATGGTTTTCTTTGCTGTGAAAAAACTTTTAGTTTGATGTAGTTATATTTGTTTTTTTTTCTTTTGTTTCCCTTGTCCAAGGAAAAAATTACTAGTGGCAATATCAGAGAGTTTACTGCCTATGTTTTCTTCTAGAAATTTTATAATTTTGGGTCTTACATTTAAATCTTTATCCACTCCAATTTTATGGAGTTGTTTATTTTAAACTTTTGCTAAGATGCACGTTTGTGTTTAAGAGTCTGTAAAGCTTCATAGCATCATTCTAAGTGCAGGTACCCTCTCACTTTTTGTAATAACTTTCACATTTGCAGAAATGAAGACACATTTTAGAGTCCTGGATGTACTCTTCATTTTTCTTTTCCTTTTATAGCTGCTAAGATAGAAAGACCCAGTTCTTCAGTTGTGCTGAAATTTAGAAAAAAATCTAAAAACTATTATATACAGTGACTCCTCACTCCCATTAGGAAGTCTTGTGCTGCAGAGGTTTTGTTTTTATTTTGACATCTTTTTATTAAATATTTTCATCTTATATTTTAACTTTGTAAATGTATGCTTGCATAAGTTTTTACCTAAATTGATGTTAGGCATTCTGGATGGCAGGTACACATAAATGTTTGTTATTTGTTGTTAATCTCTTTGTTTGATTTAACCTTGGCTGTCACTATTGTGGTGTCCAAATTGTTTGGGGTCCAATCAGCCCCTTTGTTTTATTTTTGACATGTGGCTCAATTTTTCAGGCTCACAAGGTAAAGTAGTCAAGCTATTTGCAAACTATTTCTGAGTGATGTCTTGACCCCAGTGGATCGCGTATAAGTACAACATCAACTATATGCCAGACATAGAAAATGGAGATGTCCGTGAAAGTCTACTTTTTGAACATAAAGCATTATTTGGAAAGTGTCATATATTTGATGGAAACTCTTTATTATTACCTTGTGCACTACCTAAATCAGTTAAGTAATGTTATTTGATATTTCCCCCAATGTTGTTCTTTCTCTTACTCTTTCATTTTAATATTTTGGCAAAACTCTTACCATTTCTGTATAACAGTTTGTGGAGATATACTGATGATCTCTTGCCTGTAGGACCTGGATCAAAACCCACATGCCATGTTTGATTATCATCGATAGTCTCTAATGTCTTTTATTTCAGTGCTTAAACTGAATTTAATATAAGGGTAAAAAATGCATTTTTTTTTACCTTTTTATGGCATGATGTGTCTCAAAAGTGCTGATAGTGAAGTTTCATATAAATTTTATTTTATCTGAATTTTTGTTCCCTCTAAATCCTCAGAAAAACAAACATTGGGAAAACTTTTTTTTGAGAAATCTCTATATTAATTTACCAAATAAATCATTTACAGGAACTTATTTAAGTTAAAAAACTTTTATTTAAATATTTAATTCTGACTCTTCACTTTTGTCTTGTAAATCACTTTTTTTTTTTTAACCTGCATGCGTCTCTTGGAGAGAGATTGCTCCTGCCATGAGATGTGTTGCATAGCCAAGTGACATATTGACTTGAGATGCGATGGAGATTAGTGTCCTTGGAGGAATCTCTGATCCTTTTTGTTTTCCTTTATTTCAGAAAATAGAATTGATAGCCATTTCAAAGACCAGCCTGTGAAGGTTACCATCAAGTTCTCCAGTGAACTCACTCCCACCTCGCCAGATTGCCTATGCTATTATATATAATACCCTCTTTAGAAAGTTTGTTAACGAGATTCAGTATCTTCAAGATCTGCTTGTGTTTTAGTGAGTGTCAGTGGTGTTGAACATAGCCATTTGCTTCTAGCATTTTGTGTTTTTGACAATCCCCATATATTGAGTGAAAGATCTTTTAGATGAAATGACACTTGAATCCCATCTAGACATGTTCAGGTGCAGTGGCTTCTCCTCATTGTTTTCTCTTCCCACCTGCACTTCCTGTGTCTGGTACCTTTCAATGGAGAGTAACAGACATCAACTATGCATATCTGTGCATATTTCTCTCTGGAGCAGATATAATTGTTTTCTATTCTGTAATCACTGTGATAAATATCCAAATTAATATTATAGTCTGCAAAAGATGTTTTGGTTCATTGCTTGGAATGAAGGACATTTCTGATCTTCTTTTCATAATATTGTGTTTTATATTAAAAGAAACACAGTTAAACAAACATTTAGTATCCACCTCATCATGTAATTTCCTTGTCATATCAGGAACTTCATGTTGATTGTTAGTATTAATGAAGTCACTGACAGATTTTTTTTCCTTAATGTGTGTTACCAAGTGCGTACTAACATTCACTGCAGTTTCAACAAAGCCTGTTCTTCCAATTTCTAGAATTTTGAAGATCATGATGTTGAGACAAGTTGGCTGCACTGGTATAACAAGGAAAAGGCTGAAGAGATTCGTCAACATAAGTTTGCATAAAGTAGAAAGCTTCATGTTCTGCAGATATAATTACAGAAGCTTTTGACCAAGTTATACTTGTTTGAAGCAGTATGATTATTTATAAGTCATGTTCTTTTAAATGGTACCTGCTGGCTACGAGCAATTAAGTTGTAGTTTGATGTAAATTTAAAATAAAGAGAAAGATTCACTCTAAAAATTTTGGCGTGAGAAGAATAAACTGTAAGATATTCAGTTGTTGTATAAACCTCACTGGAAACCTAAATGATCCAAAACTTGGGTAATTTTTTCTGAAAATATTTTTAATCATAGAAATTATATCTATATGTGTATATATGTATATATTTCTTATTGGTACATGCATATATTATATATATATCCTATGTTATATGTGTATATATTTCTTATTGGTACATGTGTATATTATACATTATATATGATATTATATATTATATGTTATAGTCTCACATATATAAATATATATAATTTCAAGCCTGTGGGTGATAATAAAAAGGGTTTAACACAGATGATATGTTACTTCTAACAAGCACATTTGCTAAATCTCTGTTGAAGTTACTACAAAACCAGTTATCACTAAAAGTAAGAAATTGCCACTGACTCCTAAGTACCAATTTTAAATGCTGGGTTCAGGTCCTGTAACAGTTAGCCCTGTGTTCAGAGCTTGGTCTGAACCTACATTCAACTTACTCTATTTGCAGACTGGAAATCTGGCCTGGTTATGTTACCTCCATTCTTCAGTATGAAATTAGTATTACCCTCTGTGCTGACGTGAACCATAAACTGCTCCATAAACAGCATGGAAGAGGAGTGCATGTAAATCATAGATGTTGTGTTCTTGTCATTTCTAATGAGAATTTAGTTGTTTTCTCTGAGTCTTCACTTGCACATAATAGAGTATGGCTTATCCTAAATTTCTTTTTTCCTTTCTCTCTTTGTGTCTAGTTTTTTAAAAATCGGTGCTTAGTTATAACTTATTAGCAAATTTCCACTTGAATGAAGTTTTTATTTTTAATCTGCCTCTACCCAAGAAATTTTAACTTGTTAAGAAAATGGATTTAAAGTTATCTAGCCAAAATAATCTTAAGAAGAGCAAAGTTGGAGGACTCACACTTCCCAATTTCAAAACTTACTACAGAGCCACAGTAATTAAGACAGTGGGATACTGGCATAAGGATAGACATTTAGATAATTGGGATAGGTTTGAGAATCCAGAAATTAACCCTTCTATTTTACAGTCAGTTGATTTTTCAATAAGTGTGGTTAGACAATTTAATGAGGGGAAGAATAGTCTTTTCAACAAATATTGCTGAGACAGCTGGATATCCATCTATCTCGCTCTTTCCTCCTATAATACATGAAGTTTTAATCCAAATTTAATTCAATTACTTAAAAGAGACCTAAGCATAAGAACTAAAAATGTAAAATTTTTAAAGAAATTGTGGGAGGAAGTCTTTGTTACTTCAAGTTAGGCAAAAACTTATTAGATATGACACTCAAAGCCCAAGTAATGACAAAAGAAAAATACAGATAAATTGGACTTCACCAAATTAAAAACCTTTGTTCTCTGAGGTACACTGTCAAAAAGGTGAAAAGACAACTGAAATAATGATAGAAAATATTTGCAAATGATATCTCATAAATAATTTGTAGCTTGATATATAAAGAACACTAACAACGCAATAACCCAACTCTAAAAAAATGGGCAAAACATCTGAATAAATATTTCTCCAAAGCAAATATAGGGATGGCCAATAATCACACTAAAAGATGCTCACCATTGTTAGCCATCAGGGTAATACGAATTAAAATCACAGTGAAATACAACTTTATACCTAAGATGATGACTAAAATAAAGAAGGCAGATATTAATGAGAGTTTGTAAAGATGTGGAAGAATTCATACAGTACTAGTGTGAATATAAATTGATATAGCTTCTTTGAAAATAGTCTTGAATTTCTTAAATATGCTAAATATAGTGTTATTATATCACCCAGTAATTTCACTCCTAATTATATACCCAAGAGAAATGAAAACGTTTTTACCGAAATTGTTACATAAATATCCATAACATAATTATTTATAATAGCTCAAAATGTAAACAACCCAAATGTTTATCAACTAGTAAATGGATAAACAAAAATATAGTGTGTGTGTATATGTGTGTGTGTGTGTATATATATATATATACACACACACAATGGAATATGATTTGGCGATACAAAGGAATTAAGTACCAACATATGCCACTGTGTGGATGAACCTCAAAAACGTTATGTTAAGCAAAATAAGCCAGTCAGGGAAGATCACATATTGTGATTCAATTTATGTGAATATGATGCACAGGTAAACCTCTAAGGACAGAAAGGAAAGCAGTGGTTGCCTAAGGCCTTGGGGAGTTGGGTAAAAAAAGAGAGTGACTGCTTATGATTATGGGTGTGGTCATTTCTTCACTGAGTGATGAAAATATTCTAAAACTGATTGTGTTGATGGTTAAACAACTCTGTGAGTACATTGCAAACCACTGGATTGTCCACTTAAATGGATAATTAATCTTAATAATGTTGATATATCTTGCACTTACTTGTAGGATTTAAGACCCCTTATTTCTTACCTTTTTCCATGCAAGGAATAAGTCAGGAATAATACAATATATTGTGATTATTCCATAGGTTCAGCAACAAAACCTACAGTCTGGATGCTATTAATTGGAAGGAAACTCCAAAACTATATTTAAAAAATCAGATGGAACTAAAATCACTTTTATGGAATACTATAAGAAGGTATAAAATTTTATTTATTTAAAGATATTTAAATTTTAATGTATTCATGCCTGTGTCATATAGTTAAATATATTTCTTTTGAGAAAATAAATATGGTAAGACTTCAGGTATGAAAACTTTATTAATGTTCAAAGTTTTAATGCAAGAGAACTTGGTTCAAAAGGAAGAAAAAAATGACCAATCACCATCTGAAATTATGTGCTAAGTCTTGTGAATTTATGTGCTAATTATGTGCTAAATCTCATAATTCATGGATTCCTCAATCTTTGAGTGTTCACACACAGAAAAGTAAACTTTGCTTAGTAAACTAAAATACACCAGTTGATGAGATTGGTTTTCTAGCTTTGGCAGATGAGATAAAGATAATTAAAGGAATTTCAGATATTTGTAGCAAATGGAAAGACTTTACAAATGATACAAATATATATATATATATTTAAAGCTAGTAATTTTATATGGAACTCAGAACATAGCTACCTGGTTCCATTAAGGGTACACAATCCTCTGACATTCCTTCAAGGAGATGGCTCTGCTATGACATTATCCTCATTTGTGCTCCATGCCTAGTGCTTGTTCATTCAATCCAGAAAGCATTTAGTGAGTGTCTATTATATATCTTGGGTATACATCAATAACACAATTGAGTTCTCTGCTCTCAAGAAATGTGCATTCTTGTGGTAGGCAGATAGATGGCAAACAAGAAAAAAACTATTCTAATAGTAATAAAGGATATGCAGATAATTAAAACTAGGGGTTATTACGGAGGATGTCCAGAGGCTACTTAGACTGGGTGGTCATAGAAAACTTCTCTGAGAAGCTAATCTGTGACCATCAGGAAGGAGCAAGCTATGTGCAGATCAGAAAGAAGAAAAGAGATAATGCAAAGGCACCCTTTTCAGGATGGGCAAGATGAACCCAAATCTCAAACAAGGCTAGTGTATTCTCTAGAGAAGTAAGTACATTGGGAGCAGGGCACGAGTTGTATGACATGAAATCAGAGGACAGGGTAGGGGCTCTGTTGTACAAAGTTTTTTGTGCACTGGGACAACTAAATTGGACTTCATTGTCAAATGGTATTATGTAGATGTATAAAGTGATGTATCGTCTTATTTTAAAGGTTTTTATCTAACATACAGAGAATTGTCTGTATGGGGGTAGAAATGGAGGCAGGGAGACTAGTGCAGTGGTTATTAAATTGGTTGAGATAAATGATAATGGCAACCTGGATTAAGGTGGGAGGAATAGGTGAAAGTAGGAGAGACTTATTGATGGCTTAAATGTAGTTAACAATGGAAAGGGGATACTGAATCTTAACCCTTCAACTTTATCTGAGGGGGTGGATGGATGATAACATTATTTCATGCAATGAGAGAGCTTTTGGCAAGAGCTGTTTTGGGGACTGTTTGGGGATGAGCTAGGCTCTGATGGAGTTGTAAACTTAAATATCAGTAACTTTATTAAAAAAGTTTGTTTCTGGCTTTAATAAAGTCTAAATAGAATCAAGTCTCAGAGAAGGTCTCCTCCTCGGGATGACTCCTTGATCCAGTTTGTCACCATTTTCTGGCTCTCCCATCTCAACAAGTGAATTCCAAGGTTGTTGCATCAGAGGAAAAGAAATAATAGAAGCTCACTGGCTCTTAGGTACCTTAGACTGAGAGTGACAGGCTGAGCATTACTTCTTTCACATTTCTGTTTGTCAACACTCAGTCTTATAGCCTGAACCTAGCTAAGTGAAGACTGGGAAGAATGCTTTTCTCATTTTTTTTGTACAGCAAGGTGAAATAGTTAGTTCATAGCATTTTCTTCTGCCAAAGGGATAAATAAAGCATGGTGGTTGGGCATGTCAATGAGTCTGGTGTTTCAAGAGGATGGAAAGTATGGAGATGTAGTCTGGGGAGTCCTTGGCTATTCTCTATTTCTTGGGTTTTTCTGTGTGGTTACCTCAGCAGAATATGTAGGTAATCAAGACAACAAAGTATTTCAAGGAGAGAGAGGAAGGATGTGCATTGCTATAGGATGTTAAGAAGAGGTTAAACAATTGTGTGTGTGTGTGTGTGTGTGTGTGTGTGTGTTCAAGCTCATCAAATTGTACACATTAATTATGTGCAGGTTTTTGTACACCAGTTGTATCTCCGTAAAGCTGGGGGTGCTGGGAAAGATACACAATAATGAGTGTATTAGGTTTCACAGTACGGAGTTCATCACCAAGAGCAAACTGTGTAAGGGTGGCACTTGGAGCCAGGTGGAAGGTACTGAAGAAAAAATGTAGCAATATTTGCTACAAGAGAGAAGAGACATGGTATAGTAGAGAGAGGAGGATATTTTTAAAATTAGAGAATAATATATATTTTTTTATCTTGGTAGAAATAATCCAACAGAGGAGATAGTGATAATATAAAATGTAAGAGAAATAAGGGATAATAATAGAAGCAAAATTCCTGAAGTTGAGAAGAGGTTAGAATTCACAGCTCAAGTGGAGGGACTGACCTTTCTCTGGAGCAGGTCACACCCTCCATAATAATCAGAGGACCTGAAGAGCATAAATTTAAGGCAAGAAGGCAAACAGTACAGAATGTTAGTTGGTTCATGTCTGAATCCTCATATTTCTTAGCAAAGTATGAATCGAGATCATTGGCTGAGTTGGTTGGTGGAGAAGAGAATGGAGATATGCAAGAAATTTGAGAAGAGATGAGAAAATATGAGATATTGGTTTTTGAATGGGTGGGGGACAAAACTAGTGAATTTGAATTGAGTGTCCCTTTTAGATTGGGGCAAAAGCTAACTGCAGAACCAATCATCAGGATTCATTTTTTGGTTATATGCACAGAACACTCAGATTTTCCCAGGGTTAGAGTTCTGCCAAAATGGTATAATGAAGGTATAGAGTAGGGAAGGATCTAATGGCATTTACAAGGAGTGATTACTAACAGGCTATGGAACACAAACTGGGGGAAGTAAGGGAGATAAAGAAGTGAGGGCCATATGGCTCTCCCTCCTTCTAAATTGACACATACTGGTTCCTCTCCTGAGGCTCATATTTGCTTGTTCATCTAAAATTTCATCTCAAAGGTCACTGGCTAAGAGCCATTCTGGATATCCCAACACCATTGCCGTCTGCCACACACACACGCACGCACGCACACATGCCGACATACAAACACACACCGACCTGCAACCTTAAGCCTCTGTGAACTCACCTTGTTCTGTTATGTACTTGTAGTTCATAACATTTAGACCAGTTTGTAATTATATATTTGGATTATTATTTAATCCCTCCCCTCCCCAATAAACTATAAGTTTCATGGGGGCAGAACAGTGTTGATTTAACTCTTTGTAATATCTCTTGTATCTTATACCATGATTGGCACATAGGAGTTCAAATACATAGGTTCAGGAGTTGATTCATGTACATTGGAGTGATAGAGCAGTGGTTTTGGGAATGATTTGAGAGAGAATTTGACCCATTAAAGCAAACTACCTTCTTGGCATGTGCTGATAGGTAGGAGTTTTGGTGGGCATTCAGTTTTAGACAACAATTTAGTTTTAGTGTTGTAGTGAGATGTAGAAAAATCACTGAATTCATAGGGGGGTCATTATAAGGGAAGTCCAAATCTGGCTTTCAAAAAAAGTTTAATAGTAATGCAAATAGGAACAACAGGAGTATATATATATATATTTAGATGCAGAAGTAGATGTTGCAAGAGATGCTTCCAGGATATTTAATGAAAACATTAAGAAATAGGAAATGTGATTTTCAAAGTTCTCTGCAGGAAAAAATAGCATATCCAGAGGCTTTAATAAGCTGGATGGTAGAAGTGGTGGGTGAGGCCTAAAATGATGTCAAGATTCTATACCCACCTTAAGGAGAACAGGGGATGTGGGGTGAATACAAGCTGTCTTCCAAATAACTACAGGCCACTGCAAGGAAAGAAAATATATAATCTGCAACATTAACATTAACCCAATTCAGGGAGAAAAGAATCATGAGCACTGGATTTGAAATTTTCTCATCTAAGGTGGGAACGCATTTTGAAGTTCTCAAGATGCTTAAAAGACATGATACCAGCATTCATGTGGCTAAAGTGTTATTGATGAGGACCTTGCTAATGATCAGTATAGGAGGGTCTGTGAAAAATTGCCATGTTGTATTGGAGAGTAAAGGCACTTTGTCGTACGAGATTTGTAGCACAGGGGAAGGAACTTCTGTGTATGACGTCTTTGAAAATGCCTTTTTTTCCTACTAGAAGCAGGGATTAAGAGTTTTGGGGAATTAAAGGAGGAAGGCTGTTTAGAATAAATCAGGAATTGCAACTCTCAAAAGTTGGCCAGGTTTTGTTGTCTCTCACTGGTATGGAATCCTCTTGAAAGTTCTCAATGTTTTAGAAAAATTTTAAAGCAGTATTGTGGTGAGAAATATACTCTAAGTATCTCTCACCCATCTACATTTATAAAGTTAGGACAATGACTCCAAGATGATGATTGTGGGAGTCCCATTCTCCTCGGCCTTGTATCTTTGTAAGGAAAAAAAGACGTGATCTCAGAGACATCTAAATTAAGAAGCTATTAAAAGTATTTTTTAATGCATTCTTAAACCTGGGAAAACAATATCAGCAGCATACCTCTGGACCGCCATTTTTAATCCAAAAATGTACTTTTGTACCAATTTATGTGATGTTACTAAGGTTTTGCTGATAGTTTTACCAGTGTTATTTCTTGCTTCTGTTGAGCGGTATAATGTCCTGGTCATGGACTTAAATCAGCCACTTTTGATCAGCAAGGGCAAATGGAAAAAGAGCAAACAGGACACACCACATGAACCAATAATGCTGGTTCTTGAGCTCTGCCACCTGACAGGTACTGTGATTTATCCTGTTTCCACAGAAGAAAACCCTGCTTTAAAGTCATAGATATTGTGATGTAGGAGTGTGGGCATTTCACAATACTCTCTGTGACCCAGATCTCTGTTCTCCGTTCATTTTTGCTCTTCCAGATACAACAGTTAAGTCTTCTCTAAGAATCTATTCTTGCTTGTTCAGCTATATCTTTTGGATTTTTAAAAAGATTTAACAAATACAATGCATAAATACTATGCGGAGATGAGAGACTTGGCTGCTAGTACAAGATTGAATCCAGAAGTAAGGAAGCAGAAATTGCAAAATTTCATGAATGCTGTGCAAACGTAAGTGCTACTTTTTTGGCTCTCTGACTGTCTCTCTGTATGTCTGTCTCTCTCTGCCTCTCTGTCTGTCCCTCTGTGTGTGTGTGTGTGTGTGTGTGTGTGTGTGTGTGTGTTTGTGTGTGTGTTGAGATCTTTGCAGGTCCCTTGATATCTATCCCAGATTCTTCAATTGGAAAATAAGTGGGGAAGAAAGTGGTCTTTGTCATTGCAATGTTAGAGGAGACCTAGAGTGGGTAGAGTGAATTAGAGTACTCTGCCTACACAAAAGTAAGAGCAAAAACAAGACTATTTCAGAATTTTAGGGAGTTTATCTGCAGCATCTCAACATGAAGGATGAGCAATAAGGGACCTTAGATTAGAGGAAAATTGCCCTGTGTTTTGCAAATGGTTAATTGCTTTTGATTATTTTCTTTGATTGGATCATGTGAAATTATTTTAACTTTTAGAGATGAGAATGTAAAAAAGGAGCTTCAACTCTGGGATTTCAAGTTTGATGCCAAATTTTTATCCTTCACAGGAAGAATTTTGAAACAAGTGAGAAATTTCCAGGGAAAAAGAACAGTAAGACAGTTTCAAAATTTTCATGTCACAGTTGAGTCAAACAGTAATAACACAAAGAGAAACTAACACAGCCTTGTCAGTAACTGACTGCTCTCTCTTTTTAGGCTACCTGTTCTTTCTATATGAGAGAATGACAGTCCAAGAAGAATGCATATAAAATGATTGGCATATCATAAACTTAGTATTACATCTTTATTAGTATTGTGGACAAATGAACTTCCAAATGTATCCTTAAGAGTGAAATACCTAAAATCAAAGTAATCCAGAGTAACCTCTGATAGAATTCTAGTGTCTTAACCTATATCTTAAGGAAAATAGCTGATGCAGTCATGACTGAAGTTTAAAATCATAATATTTCAGTAGGAAAGAGCACAGACTTACAGTGGAAAGGATCTTGAATGATTTTTTTTTAAATGAAGTTTTATAGCATGTCTTGGAATTGTTTTTCAGTTTGACACCCATCCACAATCTGCAGAATGGGCAAGAGAAACAAGAAGTGGACCCTTACTCAGTGTGAAGTCACTAGATAATTGGTTGATCCTCTATACAAAGAAAAATTATGTGGCAGCCTGCTCCTTAATCCAGAGTCTACGGAGAGTCACACCCACCACTGGGCATAGCTATAAGAGATCAGAAATAACTTTCAATTTAAAAGTTAATTGTCAGCAGTTGGAAGGTAGAATAACTAAAAATATTAAATTGTAGGAATCTGTTGCTTTATCAAAACTCTGAAAGTCTGTAAATAGTTCAATCTACTCCAGTAAACAAGTATTAAAATAGGCTTTTGTGCTATATGATTTGTGGCTCTTGGCATACCAGTTGAGGAAGATATTACAATTAGAAACTTGATGTGAATGGATGGGTGATATTAAGAACTAGTTCCCAAATATGTTTCAAAATACTGAATTTGTTTTAAAAACAAATTTTAAACTGAAATTTCTATTTTGGCATTTTTTATCTTGTCTTGCTTTATATCATGTTTCATTGGCTGTTTAAAATGTCTCTCATATGTTTCACAGTTCATTACTTTTTGAATATAGATGACATACTTATTTTCTAGGCTTGAAGTAAGTGATATAGTCAACTCCTATGTAACCATCTTAAAAAAAACATGATTTGTCAAATACACACATGGTACATGCCTATTTGCTATATGCAGTCTTTTGCAATTGTTCTAACACTGTATTTGCATGTATTTTAGAACATGGAATGTTGCCGTCAGTTTATTAAACTGTTAAATGAATACATATCTACCCCTCTACTGTAGTACAATACAGACTAGGTTTTAGCTGTTACTTAATGTCATCATATTATACTAATTCTTTCAGGCACAAGAACTTGGCATTGCCTTGTGTCAAACTGAAAAACACCATACAAATATAAAGTGATATGGATTCTGGTAATCACCACATTCATCATTTCTCTCTCCAGTTGTAACCTGCAAAGCCTATAATCTGTCTCTTCCAGCATGTGCTCTACCCTTTGCTCAGTACTTTTTGGGAGAATTTTTTTCTCTTTCTTTTCTCCCATCCAAATGTTTTTGACCAAGTTGTCATAACGTTATGTCTGAATTACTAAAGTAATATCTTTTTTCTTCTTTCTTTGGACTCTTTTTTCTAATCCATCTTACATTCTTCCTTCTTCCTCCAGGATGATCTTTAAAAGGATATCTGGGATTTTTTTTAGCATAAAACCAGGATCTTTCTCCTATTGTCTTCTCTATGAAGCCTAGACTTTTATCTCCTTTTTATTTCTACTAAGGAACCTTTGAAGCTACTCTGAAGGGTACCTTATCTGAACCATACTCATTCTCAGATGAAATGTCATATGTTCAAAATCCTGTTGTACTTACATTTTTTGTCTTGCTTCCTGTTACTTTATTGACTCTTATGTCTCTTCTCTGTTGGTCAGTGTGGCCTTTAATGCTCAGCTGGATCAGGAAAGCATCTACTGGGAATGAACGAAGGCTTACATTTAGTACGTGAGGATCAGAGTTGAAGGGGCCTTGGTAGTTGTTTGAATCCCAACCCATTCTTATAACAGGAGTTTCCTCTGCTCATTTAGCATTTTTAATCATGGGGATTTCTTTTAAATAGAAGTCCTTTATCTCTTGAATGGGAACTTATACCACTTTTACTGATTTATCCTAGTTTTGCTTTTTAGAACAGTATCTTCTTTTACTCAAATGAGCCCCTTCAATATTTTAAGGTATGTCAGATGTTAAGGGGAGCATGAGTACAATCTTTTTTCTCATGCACTTGGAATGATCAATAAAATAGAGACTGGAAATTATATGCAAAATTGTCTCACAAGTACAAATGGAAATCTTTATAGACCTGGACTAGAGGGAAATTCATGTATGTAAGCAGGGGTGAAGCCAGGTGGCTCATGAAGTTCCAAGGTTGTATGGCATTAGGCAGAAGGCCAGAATAGGGCTCTGTGAGATAATCCATTGAATGTGAGAAGACATCAAGCCACCTATTTATGTTAAGTCTAAAATAAAATGTTAACTTCATAAATACACAATAAAGATTGGTGGTAACAATATCAATAACTCATAAGCACTCATGTAGTTTGGTAATATATTTTCCTTGTAGTGTATGCAGACAACAGCTTGCCAATCATGATTTTAAGCAAGTTGTGATGAGGAGGCACACGTGTTTGAATAATAAAAATTAATTCCTATAAATGTGTAAGTTGGAGGAGCAAAGCAGAAGTAGAATAAACATATACTCAAGCTATAGGATATATATATATATATATATTTTTACAGGAAGGAAAGCCAATCTAGTATTGTGTTAATGATTTAAAGCTAAAGAATGAAAATGAAATAGTGATCTCACACATAATATTAAAACTTGTTCCCGAAAATCAGACATTGGAAGTAAAAATGCCAACTGGAAATACAGTTCCCATATTTTAAATAGAGAATCTTACAGTTTTTCTCTTTAAAATTATGATTACACATTAATCCAATCTAAAGCCTCTGGTTTGTTTTCTTGAATATTTAAAAACTTTCAAATTTATATTTTACTATCATTTCAGACTAATGGGAAGAGTTGCAAAGATAGCACAAATCTCTCTATAACCATTATCCAGATTTACCAAATATTAAATTTTAACACATTCATATAATCATTCTCTCTTATGTCTCTGTCTGTCTATCTGTGTATAATTATTTTTTCTTTCATATATGTAACATATATGTACCCACATATACATGTTTATGTGTCATTCACAGTAGTTAAAATATATGTATTCCTGAGCCATTTGTCTAATCTATACCCTATCTGAAATTCTACAAATCCTCTCCTTTATAGCAAAATAAATTATTTGTTCGGTCCATATGGAGTCACTTGAAGCATCTAATCAACATGTTAATCTCCATTCAATCTCTGGAAAATTTCTTCAGTCTTTCTTTGAATTTTATAGCCTCAACACTTTGGAAGTGTACTGGCCATATAGTTTACAGAACAATCCTCAATATGAGTTTGCCCTTTTCCTCCTCATTCAATTCAGGTCATGCATTTTTGCAGAATACCAAAGAAGTCAGGCTGTGTTGGTCTCAATTCATGTTATCGGGAAGCATGTGATGTTGATTTGACTGGTAATTTTAATTTTGATGATTTAATTAAGGCGAGGTCTAGCAGAGTTCATCATTTCAAAATTACTGTTTCTTCCGTTTGTGATTGATAACTTTATTGTGGGGTGACACTTGGAGATTCTGCAAATTTCTGAGTTCCCACTGAAGTTTCACTTGCTGATTTTAGCTTCTATTGATGATTCTTGTCTGAAACTCTTATTATGATGCCCACCAAAATGGGGATTTTTATGTTTTCAACATTCCTTCCATATTTTTTAGTTGGTATTCTTGTGTGAGGAAGACCTTTTCATTCTTCTCTATTTACTTATTTACTTATGTAAACATGGGTTTATGTAATGGGTTATAATTTACTCTTATTTGTTCTCAGTTTGTCCCATTCATAGGCATTGTCCTGCAAATGCAAATTCTGCCCCATATGCTATCACCATAGCTTGGTGTTGCACATTTTAAAACTTTACCTGAAAAGAATTATGCATTTACAAGGTCCTTTTTTTTTTTATCTCTTGCTGAACTTTGAGATTCATCTTTGGTGGGTGTAGCTGTAGTCTGTTTGTTTTCTTGCTCTGTATAGTATCACATTGTTTTCAACTTAATCTGTTCTACTTTTGATGAACCTTTGATTTGTTTTAGTTTTGCTATGACTTATAGTACCATTATGATTAATCTAGACATGTCTTTTGTTCACATGGGTGTGTATTTCTGTTGGGAATTTACCCAGGAGTGGAATGTTCCATGTTATTAGATGCTACTAATCAGTTTTCCAAAACAGCCATACCAATGCATACCAATGTATGTACCCAACATCAGCCTGAGCATTCTTGTAGCTTCATGTCTTCTTTAACACTTAGCATTATAAATGTAATCAGTTTGTTTTTGAATGGTAGACACTCAAATTTTAAAACAAGTACGTACTCTCTCCTTGGCAGGACCTGGTCTTCAATTTCTATCCTTCTCCATCTATGAATTTGTCAGTCTTTTTGTAGCCTTCCAACCTCCCATCCATGTTTATTGGGACAGGCAGATACCACAAGGTAATGCAGTCTCAGTTGCTGAGATCACCTCTCTGGGCCCCTATTTCTCTTCTTAATCCTATAATTCTTTATTGCCTCATTAAACCAGCTAAGCCTTAAACAGGCATACCTCTATATTTTTATCAGCTTGGGTAACTTTTCTCAGGAAAAGACAAGTCCATGCTATTCCAGAAGCTGAAATTTTAGGAGACAATAGCTGACCACTCTTAGGAAACTCAGATTGTCAAATAAAAGAATTAGACTATAGATGATTTTAAACTCATATTTCAAAACTTGACCTACTAACCTACTAATACATGTATATATTTATATCTATGTAGAGATACACATGTGTGTGTGCATATGTGCCAGATGTGTGCACACGTGTAAGTGTAATCTGTACCCAAAAGATCAAGTGCTTTTTAAAAGTGTATCTGTACGTTGTTTTGTCTTTGTCTTTTATTGGTCACAAAGGACTTACAGAAATCCTATGCAAGTAATGAAGGACTAGTGTCCTACTGACCACACACACTGACCACAGTACATTTCAATGAGGAATTCTTAAACCACATACACTCAAGAACCAAATAATTAGTTTTTGAGTAACAGTTCTGTTAGAGGATAACCTCAATGGAAATTAAAAAAAAAGAACTTTTAAAACTGAGGTACCATGTAAGTATTGTGTATCAAAACCATGCGAAACAGAAAACTGGAAATGAGATGGGGCCTGTAGCCCTTCATGTATGCACTGGGAATGAAATATTAATTTTAATGCACTTAGAATAGAGTAAAACGAAATAAAGAAGAATGAAACAAGAAAATAAAAACAGACTAAATAGAGAACTACTAATAATCTAAAGCTGAAAAAAAATTAAATTTGATATTGTCAAGACTGAAGAAAAGTCAGAGGAAGGCTTCATGAGATCAGTGACAAGTGGAGTTCATTATTACAGATTCACTAGAGGACCATGAGCTAGAGAGTGCCAGTCAATGTGAAAGTTTGAAATACTTCTTAGAAAAAATATAAACAATTAGCTGATTAGTGTGATGAATTTTTGGGAAAATATTTCTCTTAATGAAAGCAGATAATGCATTTGATAAAATTCACCATCTGTTCATATAAAAAATCTAGAGTGAGAAAATAATTTATCCTAATTTGATAAAGATGTCTGCCAAAAACTTTCTACAAGCATCATCATGTTAAAAATAAGATATGGATGATTTTCCTATTACAGTCAGAAACAAGCCAAGTGGTAACCATCCTTCCTGACCACTCAGCGTCCTACTGGAGGTCTTTGTGAATATTTAAAGCCTTAATCTGATACTTGTACATCAGGCAATATCCATAACTCTAAGCTTGTATGCTAGGCAAATAGGGATCATAGTATTGATATCAGCAGGTTGTTGAATTAACTGAGTCAACTAAGATGCTTGGCAAGTGCCCCCGAAAGTAGTGATCATCCCATAAATGGTGACTTTTCTGATTATAACCTATTTCAATCTACATTTTTAACCCAACTTTGTCAACTTTGTAATAAAGTACTGAGAATTAAATAACTAGGACAAAGGGATTTTGTAAGTTTAAGTGACTGATACATATTGCTATGTGACTGTTGTGCAGCCTGTTTATTCTTCATACTCACCCTCATGATAGTTTAATGTAATGTGATTCTAGACCCTTCACTGTCATGGATTCAGGTATTTAATAAAGATAATCTACTTTGTCAGTATTCCCCCTAAGTAGGACCTCAATGTGTTATCCATTTCTCATATCACTGTGTTCTTGTATTTCGGGGAAGTTCATGCTTGCCTTCTTTCAGGTTGTTTGTGTGCTGTCTAGTGACAGGAAAGAAATGTACTATGGCATTAAAAAATACCTGTGTGTCAATTGCCCAATTCCAAGCCAGTATGTGGTGGCACAGACCTTGGACAAACCCCAGACACTGATGACCATCCTACAAAGAGTGCCCAGCAGATGAACTGCAAGATGGGAGGAGCCCTTTGGAAGGTGCAAACAGGAGTACATTAGATTTTGTTGCCTTCTCTTTATTTCTAGAACTTTGTTAAGATTCTATTTAACTACTTTTTAAATTTAACTGAGAAATCTGCCTATATTCTGTTCTAAATCAATTTACTACCTTTTTCAAAATTGAAGTTGCAGAATGCAATGTTCATTGGCATCGATTGTTTCCATGATCTTGTAAATCAACAGAAGTCAATTGCAGGATTTGTGGCAAGTGTCAATGAAGACTTAACAGAGTGAGTAAGCTTTGGCAGACATAGGACATAGTAATGATCTGTAGACCAAATAGGAGAGGTGGACCTGACTAATGTTTGTTGACTAGCTCCATGGAAAAGTTGTTCTTAGCCATGTGCCCTCTTGACCTTCTGGCAAAGTTATCCTCCCAAAATATTTTGCATGGAGGGCTTAGCATCGTTTCCTATTGCTGCCTAATGAATTATGTCAAATATGACAATTTGGACATTCCATATAGGTCAGATGTCTGGCATTGCATGGCTCTCAAGGCCTTATGAGGCAGTTATTTAAGTGTTGCCAAGCTACATTCTTATGAGGTGGCTTGGGCTCCTCTTCCAAGAGCACATAGTTGTGGCAGAATCAATTTTCTTATGGTGGTAAGACAGAGGTCCCTGTTTCAGAAGAAACCAATACTTTGATCTCTGCAAAGGAATGGATCTTTCATTGGATCCTCAGCTGGTGGGGTGGTGGTGGTGTCATAGATTAATTTAGAATTAAAGTGATACAATTTTAAGAATCTAATTCTTCAGTCTGATGGCCTACTATTCTCTAAACAGGTCGTTTTCTCAATGTATCTGTGAATCGGGGGAGGAGCTTGTGAATGGGCTGAGGGCCTGCTTGCAAGGTTAGTGTCCTATGACATCTGGAGTTCTGGAGTCTACTAGCAGATCTCCACCAGTGGAGAGATTGTCCCCCAGGGTACATTTAACAATGACTAAAGTTACTTTTGGTTATTGTAACTGGGATGGAGGTGCTACTGGCATGTAGTCTAGTGGACAGAGGGTGGGGTGCTGCTAAACTACTTATCATGTATAGGATAGCAACACTGAAACCACCACCACCATAAAGATTCATCTAGCTTAAAATTTCTCCTGTTATTGAGAAATCCTAGACTAGACTGAAGCTTTCAGAAGGGAAACTGCCCTGAAATCTACAGTGTTGAAAAATGAAGATAAAAAGTGGTAAAAAATAAGCAGTGGCCAGTCTCTTCCAAGTTAGTTTATTTCTGTGTATTTCTGGTTTTCTTTCAGAGGCTCTGAAGCTCTGGTAGTAATGTAATTCTCTTCTGCCATATTCTATTATTGTGTATCAGGATGGAGTGGGAGATGGTCAGCTCCAAGCACTGATTGACTATGAAATACCACAGATTGTGTCCTCCTTAAAGAGTATTTTCAAATCGCAAAAGTAGGTATATGAATTGAAAAGTGAAGATTTTGAGAGCTCCATGGTTTAGTCTTTGAAAAAAATCTGTAACAATTATGATGTGTGAGTTATGAGAAAGAGCTCGCTACAGAGAGTGCCTGCTGATGGACTAGGTTCTGGGGCCCACAGTCTAAACCAGCAGCTGTAGGGCTGGATGGAGAAGACAAACATGTCGCTGTCCTGGAGTTGACAGTTCTCTTTTACAGCAAGTTTGAGGAAGAAAGATACAATTTGTTTTGAAAGAATTTACACTGGCTATAGATGAGGGTAAGGTGGGAAAGGGTGAAGCTGGAAAAGCTCTGGGATTGGTGAAAAGTTTGTAGGAAGAAATACTCGGTGCCTCTGGATTGGTTGTGGGCAAGAGTCTGGAAATTTAATGTACAAGCGGATGTAATGGTCTGGTGGTCTGCTATTTGTTTTAGATAACTGCTGAAATAGCTTCCTGGAAGTCAACTCAAAGTTTCAACATAGTCAGGAATGTGGGTAGTCTTTTGTTGGCTTCAACCTATGTCAGTTAATTGATTAACTTCCCTTGTCTCTTCCTCCCATCCTCTAGCTTGCTATAATTTAGGACATCTTGGAATTTCTTTTTCTTATTAATGTTTTGCACTTATCCAACTCCTTTATCCTGGAGTTTTGTAAGTCCCAGGGCCAGGGATTCCTCCCAGCTGCCTCTGCTGGCCTCATTTGTTTATCTGTGAAGCCTGGTATCTGACATAGATAGTAGACATGAAATTGACCTTGTGAAAAAGGGACCATCCCCCTAAGATACAGACGGCTATGAAGAGGAACCTACTCCTTTACTACCCAAATCAGCCATGTGGAGTTCAGACACTAAAACTGGGGCATATAGAGAACTGCCATCTGTAGGGTCTTTAATAGTTCCTATGGATGTGGCGTTTCAACACTAAATGCTTCTGAGATGACATAAGTGAATATAGTTTGTTTCAGTTACATAATTTTTTTCAGTTTTAAACTAACTTTCATTGTGTAAAGAAATGAATAAACACCAGATTTTTTGTAGAGTCTCAAGGAAGACTTCAAAATCCATTACCAGGGACAGTTGTTATTGTAGAGTTGACCAGGAGAGAATGGTAAGCCACCTTTATTTATTGTTAAAATTTCTTTTCAGTTAAATGGTAACAGAATTTTTTAAGGTTTGCATGATTTGGAGGAAAAAGGAAGTCTTTACATAAGGAATGTTAAAATTATATGAATAGGTACATTGGATTATAGGATCTTTTTCTGGTCTTCAATCATTTTCTTCTCATAAAATTTCAAAAATATGCTGTAAATATACTTATTCTAGGATTCTTCAGTTGTTAGGGTGAATGGCAGGACTTCTGGTTAACTTTAGACTTGTCAGGTCAATATGTAAATGAGAACATTTCATAAAACTACGGTGAAAAATAAAACATACTAACAGATAAGGAAAATGAAGTAAAACTAAACACAGACAGAAACATTGGTTGATCTAGGAGAAGGTAAGAGGAAAGGGAAAACACCAAAAGTATGAAAAACAAAGCATAACAAAGATGACACACATAAAAAAAACTCAATATTTACAATAAATTGATTAGGCATTAGTGCATATGCTTTTAAGTCTAAATTCCATAGGAGCTATTACTTGTGTCATTGATTTCACTGTCTTTTGTAGATTGGCTATATTGAATTATTGCTCAACAGGTGGCCAACCTTTTAATGTAAAGGAAACTCTTGTCTGTAGAATGGGTTTCTGTAAAATATTGTCACTTTAAATACTAGTTTGCTACATTGTTTTTCTTCTAAAACAAGCTGATACCCACATGCTTTATTTTCCAGGTATGATTTTTTTTTATTGTGAGTCAGTCTGTGAAAGATGGTACTGTCACTCCTACTCATTATAATGTCATCCATGACACAGTTTGCTTGAGCCTAGATACAGCACAGTGTCTAATTTACAAACAATGTCACATGTATTATAATTTGCCAGTAAGTATTTTTTGATACTAATTTTTTTTAGATCTGTAAAATTGGTCAAAATTAAATCTATACTTTTTGAACCTTCAAATTCACATCTATGAAAATTTAAATTCAAGGAAAGTAGATATAAAGTTAGAATTTTTTTTGTTCTCTTTTAAACTAAAGGGTGTCATCCAAGTTCCTGCTCTTTGTAACTATGCCGATAAACTGGCTTACCTTGTGGGTCAGAGTATTCACGATGGAACCACATCATTCCTTGTCAAACTGGCTCTTTTACCTTTGACCTACAGAAGAAACCTCAATGGGATATTGAAAGCCACAAATTGTAAAGGGGTTTTTTTTTGAAGCTCTACATCTGAATTATTTTTCTAGATGCAGAGTTTTAAATTCTAAGCATTCCTGATTGGGCATGGAAGAGATTAAGAGTGGTACATGCCATTTTCAATACTATTACTGACTTAAGATGAGACTTCTGATTTCCAGACAGGAGAATGACAGTGAGGATTTTGTCTTGCAATTTACCTTTCAAATGTGTTGCAATGGCTTTATGATTAATCGTGCCCAAACACTTTCCACTCCTAAGAATGCTACTCTAATTGTAAAGGTTACACATTAGTTACATGGAGATTATATCTATGAACATGTAAATTCTACTTGATAAATTATAACTACTTTATTTTGAAAAATTTTAATTTTAAAGGACATAAAAATAAAATTAAGTGAAGATGTGTATAGTATTTTACATGAAAAATAACCTGTATATTGTTTATTCTTTGTACCAGGGTGGGGATTGAACATAATTTTGGTGGAGCTGTAAATAAGACAACCTTTTGATTAAAAATTGGCAGCATAAGAACATTGAAATTTTTTTGTCACTTTTCCAAAATAAAGGAACTTGAGAACTCTCTTAGCATTTCCATTTCATTCATTCTCTTGTGCATATTTCAAGTATGTTGTGAATTGTGTCAGCTATACCACAATCAGAAGACAGTCTTTAATAAGTTGTTTAAATGTACCTATTATGTTTTTCCTGAAAGTAGACATTATTTTTTTTCTCTCCACTTAAATTATCTTTAAATAGAGTTAGGAAATAATATGTGAAACTTTGTCTTCTTATACTTCTAAACAGAATATTATTTTTTGAGTGAGAAGGAAATAGGTTAGCTTCAAATATACCAGAAAGGGTATGTTTAAAAACAATGTATTTGCTTTGATTCTAAGTAAATTAATTTTAGTTGTAATTTGAATCAGTCTTATAAGAAAATGAAAAGTAATTTAAAAAATATAATCCAGATAACATTCTACCTAACAGTACTGTCAGTAATGATAAATATAATACAGGAGATGGGTCTATAATTAAAAACAAGCTAAGGCAGGATGTTCTTTTCTGAAACTAAAATTTGATTTATGATAATATATTTCTAGGGATCTACAAAACTAGTTGGAAGAAACAAAGTAGTTATTAAAAACTCTTTGAATGTTTTCTATAAATGCAGTTCAAATACTTATAACACTAATAATGATAACTTCTAGATTTGTCAATTTAAAATTCAATAAAGGTATGCATGTTAAAATCATCGAATTTGGTCTCATCATTTTAAAAAGATATGCTGATCTTAGGCTTCTTAGTCTGATTGTTGCTTTTCTAAGATAAATGAAAATATTGTAACTAGCATACTATCTGATTTTATCAGCGTCCCAGTGCTTTATAAATTAGGTATTCATATTTCTAGGAGAAAGTTTTATTGTCCTAAAGGCTTATAACATTTCTATAATGTATCAAAGTGCCTAAGTTTCATATTACTGAGTAGGCATTGGGAGGCCTAATTAGTCTTTCAGAAATTGATTTGGCCTAAGTAGCAATACAATATAAAATCTAAGAAAAATGAACTTTCTTACTCTTAATAAGTAATACATATCTAATATATATGAAACTTCCCAGTGAATACAGTTCAGAAAGCTGGATGCAATATTAGAAGTAAGTTGACATAGCAAGACAGAGACAGTTTTCTTTAGAAAGTCCTGCCTGCTAGATTGTCAGATATCTGAGAACGCAGAATCTGAAGGGTCCTAACTTTTCTCTAATAAGAGTGGCTCCCTGTGCCTAAACTGGTTTCTGCAAACTATGATTCTGCTGAATCTCTTTACTTCTGGAATTCTTGAATTTAGGCATGTACTAAACAAAGGGTACATAAATTACCAGTCACCTCTGGTCACGCAGTCTCTAATGAGCTTCCCTGGCAGACAACATTCACACACATTTTCACAAGTTATTGCTGGAGGAATTAAGTGTACCCGTGAGTGTTGGAACAGAATTCTTAAAAGCCTGTGAGCCTCATTTTCTCTTGACCTCCCTTCATGCATCTGTCCCCTTTGGTTATTTTGCTTAGTGTGCTTTCACTGTAATACATCACAACAATTGGTGTGACTATTTACCGAGTTCAGTGAGTCCTAGAGAATCACAGAACCTGGGCAGAGGGCTCTAGCCATTCCAATGCAGGCTGGAACACAAGGGAAAAAAACCCAATAGGCACTGTCCCTGAGAAAAGTCCAGACATTAGACTTACTAGACAAAGACTTTGTATCTATCTTATATTAAAAAAAATTAAAATCATATTTAAAGAACTAAATGATAGTGTGAGAATTATGTTTCTCCAAGTAGAAAATATCAAAAAAGCTATAACTTATAAAAGGTGGCCAAATAGAATTTCTGAAGTTGAAAAGTATAATTAACTGAAAATTTTAATGGAGGAGCTTTTATTAGCTTCCAACAGCTGCTGTGACAAAATACTATAAACTATAGGACTTAACACAACAGAAATTTATTGTTTCACACTTTCGGAGGCTGGAAGTCTGAAGTCAAGCCACAGGCTGGGCTGTGCTCCCTATGAAATATCTAGCACATTAGACTTGTCTTTTCTAGTTTTTGATATATTCTGGAAATGCTTGGTTTTCCTTTGATTACAGCTGCTATCACTCCAATCTGTGCCTCTATCATCACATTGCCTTCTCCTCTGCATGTCCAAACTTCCTGCTCTTATAAGGATATTGAGTCTTTGGAGTAGGGCTTATTCTAATCCAGAATGACCTTATCTTAACTTGATTAAATCTATACAGACTATTTCCAAAAAAGTACACTTTCATAGGCAATGGGGGGTTAGAGCTTTAATGTATATTTTTGGGGAAACAAACCCACAACAGGGCTGAACAGCAGATTTGAGCAGGGGGAACATAGAATTAGCAAATTTGAAGCTAGATCAACTGAGATGCAGTCTAGTGAACAGCAAGTCAAAAAAATGAGAAGAGAAGAAAAATATAGCCTCTGAGACCTGTGTAATACTGTCAAGCATACCATTATATGCATGAAACAAGTCCCAGAAAGACAAAGAACATGGAAAGAAACAGTGAAAATGTGTAAAGTAATAATAACTAAAATCTCACCAAATATGATGGAAAAAGCCTTAATCAAAATATTCAAGAAGTTCCATGAACATCAAGTAAGATAAACTCACATCAAAATAAAATGGTTCAAGGCCAAGGACTAAGAGAATCATGAACACAAGAGGGAAGTGACTAATATATCAAGGCTCCTCAATAAGTTTAAGGCTGATTTTCATCAGAAATAACGGAGCCCAGAAGGCAGTGGAATGACAAAACTGCTAAAAGTTAAAAACTGCCATCCAACACTTCTCTACCTAGCAAAAATGTCCTTCGATAATGTAAGTGACATTAAGATATTCCCAGATAAATAAAATCTGGGAGAATTTATTGTTATCCCCAGCCCGAGAAGAAATGTTAAGTGCAGTCCTTCAGGCTGAAATGAGGAGACAGCAGAGTAACTTGAAATCTACATGAAGAAATAAAGTTACATAGGTAAGTATAAATATAAATAAGTGCATAGAATGTATAGAGTATTAATGTATAAACAACATATTCCTCTCTTATTTAGAAGATACTACATGATAAATCTATGTTGATGAGCACACAGTGTATGAAGACATAATCTGTATGACAATAATGGCATAAAGGGGACATAGAACAGATCTATATCAAAGTAAAGTTTGTGTATGCTATTGAAATTAACCTGACAGTAAGCCAAATTAGCATGTTATACATTAAAATGTTAATTGTAATCTCCAGGGAAACTAGTAAGAACATACTGCAGAACATATAATAAAAGAAACAACATGGGAATTCAGTTGTACACTAGCAAATAATAAAAAACAGCAGACTCATGGAAATGGACAATGGATTAGTGGTTACCAGACGGTAGAGGGTGGGGGAGGAGTGGGGAGGTAGACAGGATAAAAGGGTCAAATATAGATGAGTTAGGGGAGGGTGAAGTGGGCAAAGGGGATCAAATATGTGGTAGCTGAAGGAAACTGGACTTTGGGTGGTAAACACACAATACAATATATAGATGTCAAATTATAATATACACCTGAAAATTGTATAATTGTATTAACCAATGTTACCCTAATAAACTTAAAAATAAAAATTAATTAATTAAAGTGCACTAAAAACAGTAATGAAGAAATATTAGAATAAAAAGGTAAAACACATTTAGAAAAAAATAATGAAATAACAGATATCAATGTTACCTAATTAGTAATTAAATGTACATGGATTATACACAACATAAATTAAGAGGCAGATATTGGCAGAGTGAATAAAAACTATGATCTATATGCTATCTATGAGTCACCCTTTTTCGACAAAAAAGACAAAAGTAAAAGGATAGAAATATATATGTCAAGCAAATATTAACCAAAAGAGAACTAGACTGGCATTGTTAAACAAACTTTATGGCAATTTTATTATAGAGACATATATGGCCATTTCATAGTGACAAAAGTTCCATTCTTCAAGGAGATAATTATAAACATTTTCCAACTAACAAGAGACCTCCAAAATACACCAAGCAAACTGACAGAACTGAAAAAATAAAAGA
>PVKZ01006887.1:0-29076 GCA_004027375.1 Macroglossus sobrinus | reverse complement strand
CTCTCTCTCTCTCTCTCTCTCTCTCTCTCTCTCTCTCTCTCTCTCTCTCTCTCTCTCGCTGCCTAATATGGAAATCATCGTGAACGGCCCAAAAATGCGAGGCCTGGCTCAGGGCTGGTGATTCACGTCGCAGAGCACAGAGCAAGGTCAGACCTTGTGTAACGCACTTTAACGACCATCCTGAAAACGCCCGTCCCCGGCGGCACAGTGCTCATACTGCTGGACGCGGATCTTAGGAAACGACCCCAAAGCCAGAGAAGACGCCCCCCCGGCGAATCGGAGTCAACTTCAGTGCCCCGTGGGAAACCTGGGGATCACCGTTGTTCGTCTTCGTCCTGAAATACGACACCGCCATTGAGAGGGGACCACAAGGCCAGGTGTGAGGACGATGCTGAGTTTAAGAGCGGAATGTCAGTTATATCGGCATCATGACCGCGACCCCGTTCAAATCTGTTTTCACGGACGGAAAACGGAAGGCGGCATCAATCATGGCTGATGCTTCCCCGTTTTCTCCTAACGTTTTGTAATGTTAATCTGCTGTCCTCATAATTTTCCAAAGGAGCCGGGGTTGTGTACAGTGCTTTATGTGCTGCTCTGTCAGCCAATCAGCACGACAACACTTTAAAACAGCAAAGCGCGCTTCAAATATTTGTCCTTCAGAAACGCCGGGTGCTCCCATGGGTTCTGCCCGGACCCTCGGACCCCAGTGAAGGGCCCTCTCTGCCCCTGGGCGCTCCCGGCTCAGGCCCCCTCCTGGGGAGCCCAGCCTGGGGCAGGGTCTATGTCCCAGGCCCTGTGACTTCCGGAGGAGACAGGTTTGTCACAGGCCCAGTCCCCGCCCCCCGCTCCCCCGCTGTGGCCACCCCCTGCTCCGGAGGGCAAGCCAGCCCTCGCCAGACTGCACGTTGGACCCTGGACCCAAAGGTCGGTGAGTCCTCCCCTGTGCGGCCTCCGTTTTGATGTCCGTTTCTATAAACAGGTTTTTCAAACCCTGGGGAGCAGCTCTCTGGACCGACGGCTCCCACAGGCAGGTGGACGGGGGGACTGCCCCCCCCCACCCCGTGGCTGGCCTGCTCCTGGGGGAGCTGGTCGCCCCACAAACAGTGTGGCGCATACGCCCACGCCCCGACCGCAGGGCACTGTGACCCGCAGACACTGTCACCCGTGTTGACCCACGACAGGAGGCACGAAAGAGGAAACCGGCCACTCAGTGCCCCGACTCTGCTCCCAGGCCTCGAGAGCGACACGCTCACGAGGACCCAGAGTCCCGTCTCAGGAAGCACAGCCATCGCTGACAGACGCGGTCACTCGGGTGTGTCAGCACACGGCGGGAATGACACTGGACCCCGTGTTCCTTATCGATATGTACGAGCAACCCCGCTTCAGACGAGGGCTCCTGGGAGCGACTCTTCAAAGGGACGATTTTAACTCCACGAGACTGGTTTTCATCTCTCGAGCCCTTTCTGACCCATCGAACCTGCTCAAACCCTGTGGGACGAGGGTCCAGGGGACACCGGCGCTGGCTCCCGACAGGAGCTGCGCTTCTCCCTCTGAAACGGCCGCGTGAGCCACAGCGTGGCGATGATCTGTCTCGGAGCATTTAACGTGGGGTCCTCGCCCCAGCCGCGTCACGGCCGTGCGGCTGGTCAGGGACAAGTGTGCCGTGTGCACAGGACGAGGGAATCGCGCTCGCGGCCCAGGACCCTGGGGGCTGACGCACCAGCGTCCCCGTCCTCAAAGCCAGGCGCCCGCGCCCCAAAGCAGGAGCGTAACGGACGAGCGTAACGGACGAGCGTAACGTCTGGTGTCGCCAACGGCAGGACAGGAAGGGGCTCTGCCCGCGGCGTCACAGGGCCACTGTCCTCGGGCGTGGCGCCTCGTGACGCAGCAGGTCGGGAATGACGGGCAGGTCGGGAATGACGGGGAGTCCCGGAGCAGAACTGGGGCCTCTGACTCCGCGGGGGCGGGGGTCCCTGCATTTCCCGTTCACTGTCATGTCTCCAGGACCCTGAGGGGTCTCACCACACCGGGGGAGAACAGAGCACATGGCGACAGCGGCTCAGCTCGTGACGGGGAATCGGGGGGCACGTGTGCTGGCCTCGGCAGTCAGCCCAGGGGCTCTGCCCAGGGCGTCACTACGCACGACACGCGGTGTTCAGACCCTGCGTGCTATAGCATCCTCCGGCGAGGCACGGCCGGGACCTCGAGGACGCCAAACCGGGCCGGTCCCACGACGCAGTCCCTGGGGGCTGTCACCTGGCCGTTCCAGAAGCTGCTCGGTCGGCTCCAGGGCTGAGCACCAACTCGCTCACCGTGTCGCTTACGTGGAACGGAGGGCTCAGAGGCCGTGCCCCTGGGCACTGGGGCCTCGGACACAGTCCCAGCAATCCCTGTGGCGCCCCGGCCTGACCCCTTGTCTGCCATCCCATCACTTACACCCACAGAACGTCACTCCCAGCCTGGCAAGCACCCTGACTGCCTCCGCCTGTCACTGTACCCCAGCCCCTGACACCCCAGGGACTCCAGTTCTTCAGAAGGGATGAAGGAGGGATACGGGAGCTGGGCACCCAGGGGTGAGGTGTAAATAAAACGGCTCTCGGGCCACCGCTCAGCTACTGATGGCGATACAGAATTCTGTTTCAAAATGGGATCTGGCAAAAAAAAAAAAAAAAAAAAAGGCTTTGTAAGCAGGGGACGGACACGTGATGCACGGATGAGCGAGCTGAGCCGCCGGCCTGAGTCCACCAGACACCTCGGCCGTTCAAAGTTCAGCGCGCTCTCGAGCTTAAGGCGCGGCCGCGTTCCTAGAATTTTCTTTTAACTGAGGCTTGGAAGCCTGCGAGGTCCCAGCTACGGCGTCGGTGGCGAGCCGGCTCCGTGTAACGGGGAGCCACACGCTCCCGGTCACGCGTCTCAATCGTCACCGGCGCAGTAAAAGCGCTCGGGTCACTAACCGGACGCTGCATCTGTAGGAACCCAGTGACACGGAGACGTGCCACCTCCTTCTGCCTGAGCCCGCGCGCTGGGGACACACCCGCATCGCGGCCAGCCTGGGTCCCAGGGGCAGCCTCGCCCCCCAGCCCCACTCTGGTCCATCCAGGGGGCTCTAACCTTGCCGCGGGCTCCGATCCAGCGCAGGCTCTCGGGGCGCCCGTCCTCCGAGCTCCCTGCACGCCGCGGGGCTCTGCGATCCGGTCGGGGTCCCCGGGGCACGTTCACAGCGGGCCGGTGTCCGCTGAACAAGCTTGGGAACGGAACACGGTGCTGGCTGGCGTCAGGGAGCAGCACCCCGTGTGCTGACGGTGGGACCCAACTGTCCGGATGAGCTGGCGCCCGGCAGCCACCTCACAGCCCGCGTCCCCACGCAGACACGGCCCAGGGACACGGCCCGGCGCCCTCGGAGCTGAAGACAGAGACAGCGTGAAGCCCGACGCGTGTGGCTTCGCCAGGCCTCTCCGTGCCCGGGGGAGGGGGGCTGGTCCCTGGGGAAGGCGGTCGCCGCGTCCACAGGTGAGCCGGCGCCACGCTCGGTGCTGGGCGTGTCCCTTGGCTCTTCTACAAACAAGACCTGACATTAAGACATTAACAGAAGTCAGTATAGAAGGGGGAAAGTGTTAATGGCTTGACTCCGCCCCCACGCCAAGACAAACACCTTGCTCCGTGTCCTCGACAGACACACTCTCAAGTCCCGTTCGCAGCACACACGCTATTAGTGGTCGTGTCCTTTTTGTACGCAGAATTCTTTACATAATGTCCTTTTTTATATAACTCCCTGGTGCCAGGCACGTTGTATTTATAATTTTGGGGGGTTAACCATGCCGTCAGATAAAATGCTGTGATTTTTTTTTTTTTATGCTCCTTCTGTGGGCATCAGGCATTTGTCCTGCTTGGGATGACAAAACGCTGCGGCCACCTCTCCCTAGATTCCCCGGCAAGCTCCTGGCCTGGGAGAACCAAATCAAAGGCTCTGAACGCTTGTCACATCTTGATCACATTTGAGCCCAGACTGAAGAGCCTGTTCTCAGAAGCATGAGTAATCGGGTGTCCGGGAAGTACACACGGCATGTTCACATGCCGTTGACGTCAAGACTGGACAGGAAAAAAGTCAGAGGGGATGACTGGTCTGTCCAGCCGGGACTTTACGGGAAGCCGCTGGGCACGTGTGTCCCGGCGCACCTTGGCTCCCCTGAGTGCCGTCCCACAGGGAATGGTTCCTGGAGTTGTCTCACCGCACGTCCCTCCGAGAGCCAGCGACCAGTGCCAGCTGCGCAGGGGGCCGCGGCCCGGGCAGGCCGGTGTCAGGTGCTACTTGGGGACCGGACACAGAGAGGCTGAGGGGGGTCCGCACGCCCGCGAACAACAGAGGTGGGCGGAATTCTCTCTTTGCCACTCACGGGCTCTTGACAGGCTGACCGCCCCGCGTGTCACGGGTCACGTGACAGACCTCGGAGCCAGAAGCCCCTGCACAGGAGGAAGACAGCAGGAGGACACTGAGGACGTGAGGGTCACGGCCTCACGCCCGCCTGCTGGAACGGGGCGGGGGCAGGAAAGCCCCACAGAGAGACCACACAGCAAGAGGAGCCACTCTGCGCAGCTGCCTCCCCGTCTGTCTGTCGACGGAAGGGGATGGACAGTGCCTGTGGGGTGCAGCACCAGCCACCCCCGAATAACGCACTGCGCTTTTCCAGACAGAAGAGCGTCCTCAGGAGCTCAGCAGACCACACACTTCTCCCGGCCCCGCGGGAGGTCTCCGTCCCGTGGGGGTCCCGGTCACATCCCGCCAAGGCCCGCACAGAAGCCGTTCCCCGAGCACGGCCCCCAGCCCCGTGTGACATTCGCGTGTGGCTTCTGGTAACCGGCGAGCGCTGAGAGCAGCATCAAAATGAGCAGATGTGATGCTGTGGCTTCGGCAACGATGAAATCTGGAGTGAGATTCCAGGGCGTGGGGGGGACGGTTGCCCCCCCCGAGGACGATCCAGGGTGTAGGGGAATGGTCCCCCCCAAGAATGATCCAGGTGGGGGGGGTGGTCACCCCTGAGGACGATCCAAGATGTGGGGGAGACGGTCCCTCCCGAGGACAATCCAGGTTGGGGAGGGGACAGTCACCCCTGAGGACGAGAGCAAAGCCGGCAGCTCTAGGGCATGGAGCGACCGTCACTCCCACTGAAGACACAGCTCAGATGGAACAGAGTGAATTTCTATCATGTCCCTTAACAGTCCTGTGGCTCACGGGACAACCCAATTCAGTCTCTTTAAAAAGTAATGGCCCTCCAAAAAGAAAAGGGGCGTTAGGATTTACTGCCAACACCCCAGCGTCACCGCGAGCCTGCCCGACGCGGACGAAGGCCACGTCTGGGGCGGCGGCGGCGGCGTGAGCCGGGCTGGGCGGGAGCTTTCCCGTTCGCAGATGGGCAAGGCCCCACCGGTAACCGAGAACCCGCACCTTCGGCGGTGGGGTCACCGGTGTGATGGAGACACAGCGAAGCTGACAGCAAACTATGCCTCCCGCCCCGATCGAAAAGTAACCCCCAACCCGAGTACTCCTGGCAAGTCAGAAGAAATAACTGGGGCGCGCGAGGTTTCCATGGCAACGCCCCCAACGCAGACCTTGGAACTCCGGAGGGCCGAGTGGCCAGGACCCTACGCAGTGTTGGCAGCTCGGTCACGTGACGTCCTGCTCTACTTAATCCTCGGCTTAACCTGCTGCACCATCATCTGACGGCCGTGACCGCCACCAACCCCAGTTCCCGGGGGGCGTCCTCTCCCCGCCACCCTCCTCCTCCTGAGGCGTTCCTCTGCGCCCTCGGGAACCGGCTCCCCGTAACTGAGGTCCCCTAAACCTTGACCCCCGGCCCGGGGAACGCAGCAGTGGAGCGACAGACGCGGGGTGTCCCGCTCGTGGACTGGGCTGGGCTGGGCTGGCCTTCCCGCGGGTTGGGGAGTGGGGGGCCCCCTGACGAAGGCCGGCAGCAGAGTGGCCGTGTGGGCCTCGCAGGAAGTCTGGATTTGGCTGTGACACAGGAAGCCACTGAAGCATTCGAGGCAGGGGAGTGACGTCACAGGGCTGATGATTCTCGAGACACGGATGGCGTGGTGGCAAAACGTGCTACAAGGGAGGAGACTGAGGAAGCGAGAGGGTCTGGACAGGGCTGACGGCGGCTGGCGCCCAGTGGTGGTGGCAGTGGGGACGGGCAGGGCTGATGGGGACAAGGCTCTGCAGGCCGGCCAGCAGGATACGCTCCACGTCCCACCACTGCCTGTCCCTCCCAGCGGGTACCACCTGCTGCGTCACCCGGTCCCTCTCGACGTGGACACCACGCTCCCTCTCTGCCCTCCAGGTCTCCACGGTCCCTAAGCCAGGCTGGGCTCCCAAGCACGTTCACCCGGAGCGTCCTGGCGGCCCCTCTCATCACACCCCGCTTCAGGCCCTCTGTGTCACTGGACTTTGAGCTCGAGGAAGGACGTGTCTGATTCTGAACCGTGGGGTCAGCGGTGAGGAGGGCTGGCACCCATCAATACTGTCACGGGTGCTGACACACCTTAACGTGACGAGAGCAGTGCTTCTGGAGGTGAGAGCGAAGTCGTATCATTGGGACTTTCGCCGAGGTCCCCTCGTCTGCTGTCCTCTGTACGTAAAGGACACACTGGCCAGTACGAAGAGGACAGCAAACGGGCTCTCGACCGGCACCGGCAGGTCGACACCAAACAGCTCCCTGGAGGCCCGTGCGAGCCCTGGCCACACGCCCCTGCCACACGCCCCTGCCACACGCGCCCGAACACGCCTACTGCCGACGCTCCCGCTTGTCTCCCTTCCCGGCGAATTTTTGCCTGAAAAAGCTAATACTGAAAATGACCTCGTAAGAAGTGTACGGCGCTAAGTCCACTGGAGAAGACCAATGAGTGGACATCCGCGTGTTAAAATGTGAGGGCTCACGGCGAAGCAACTCTGTTATTCTCAGCTATGACGTGATTCATCTCCTCAGGTAGCTTTCAAAACGGTTTTTGCTAAAAAGCACTGAGCATACTAGCCAATTAAATCCTTACAAATGAAAAGGTGTGAGCTGTACCTTAACGAGAGCACCGCCACCTCGCAGAGCCTGCCACGCTCCTGAGTTATGTTGCATGCTTACCATTCGCGTACTCAGACTCCTGAAGCCAGACCCCCCAGCACGAGCAACAAATTCTGTTCTTCTCTCTCGTTTCCTAGGAAAGATTAAACGGACTCACTGATGCACCCGCTCGTCAGATTATAAACACGGCAGCAGAGATCCACGTGGCCCTTCTGTGTTCTAAAAAGTTTCCAAACGTTCTCAAATTATCTCTGACTTCTCAGCTCACTCTCCAGGCAGGACCTACCTTAAACCGCTTCAGAACACCGATTTCTCAGAAGAGGAAAATTGAAAAAAAAAAAAGTTAGTCTAAACGCTGGCTTTCACTATTTTCTGCTTGTTCTCTAGTTTTTCTGAAAATGAAACCA
Organism: Macroglossus sobrinus; assembly: GCA_004027375.1. Taxonomy (NCBI): domain Eukaryota; kingdom Metazoa; phylum Chordata; class Mammalia; order Chiroptera; family Pteropodidae; genus Macroglossus; species Macroglossus sobrinus. The sequence goes on along the minus strand of PVKZ01006887.1, from coordinate 21,599 downwards.
ATCCGATCACATGGTATCTAAACAACTCCGGCATATTTACATTCTTTTTCTGAGAAAACGGTATTTCCTTTGATCTGCTTATCAATATTTATTAAGCAAGAAGGCTACGGCAGGATGACAAGTCGTTGTCGACGGTTTCTGTAAATCCTTATGTGCTGTGGAAACAAAATGAGGAAGGTGGTTAATACTTATACGATTGCCTACATATTCATCTTTCCAAAGAAAACGATAAAAATAATCCAAACGTCAGAGAGATAGGAAATAATCTACGTTTTCATGTTATAAAACTTGCTTTCCTCAAAAAAAAAAAAAAAGTCAGTGTGTGAACCCCAAACACCAGCCCCGCGGACCGTCTACGCTGAAGAGCCAGCAGCGGGCGCCGCAGGGGCCACCGGCCGCCCGGGCGCACGGCCAGCACCGCGCGGGTCTGCAAACGAGGCCGGTGACGGCGCCCCCGCCCTGCCTGCCCGGCCCTGACTGTGACGCGCGGGCCGCTCCGGGCCGCGGGCCGCGGCCACCGCAGCGCACCTGCTGTCCCCTGCGGTGCGGGGTATGGCGCGGCGGTCCCCGTCCGGGCGGCACGGGGTCGGGGGCCCGGGGAGCCTGCTTCCCTTGCCTCATGGGGCCCAGAGGTTCGGGACTCGCCCCAAGTCGGTGCCTGGGCCCTTGGGCGTCTTTCTAGCGTGGTGGCGGGTGCGGACGCGGGAGCGGTGCGGGTGCGGGAGCTGGCGCGGGGGCAGACGCTGGTGCGTGGGCGGGAGCCAGTGCGGGAGCCCATGCGGACGCGGGAGCTGGCGCGGGTGCGGGGGCGGGAGCGGTGCGGGCGCGGGAGCTGGCGCGGGCGCGGGTGCGGGAGCCCGTGCGGATGTGGGAGCCGGTGTGGAGCGAGAGCTGGTGCGGGAGCCGGTGCAGGAGTCCACGCGGATGTGGGAGCCGGCGCGGGGGTGGATGCCGGTGCGGGGGCGGGAGACGGTGCGGGCGCGGGAGCTGGCGCGGGTGCGGGGGCGGGAGCCGGTGCGGACGCGGGAGCTGGTGCGAGAGCCGGTGCGGGAGTCCACGCGGATGTGGGAGCCGGCGCGGGGGTGGATGCCGGTGCGGGGGCGGGAGACGGTGCGGGCGCGGGAGCTGGCGCGGGTGCGGGGGCGGGAGCTGGTGCGGGAGCCGGTGCGGGAGTCCACGCGGACGTGGGAGCCGGTGCGGGGGCAGATGCTGCATGATGCGGTCGCGGGAGCCGCGCGGGGCGAGGCCAGCCGCGTGTGCGCTCTCGCCCCCGGCCGCGCCCGCTGCGCCTCGGCGTGAACCGTCCCCGCCATCCCGCCCCGGGCTCGTCGCAAGAACCGAACACGCAGGACGCGCGGGCAGCAAACGCGCGGGCGCGGAGCGGACGGTCAGCAGCGGGCGGTCAGCGGACGGTGGTGCCCGGCCGGCACCGGCAGCCCGCGGGAGGGTCACGGGCCACCCCGGGCTCTTCGGCGCGCCGGGGTGTGGCAGGCGCGCCACAGGCCGGGCTCCTAAGTCAGACGTGCGACCTGCGACACACCTGCCGATGTCCAACCGCCCGCGGCCTCAGCCTCTCCCGCGTCCGCCAGCGCCAGCAGCAGCTGCCACTGCGCCCCGGCCACGCCTTCGGGTGCAGGAAGGGACACCAGACACGCACCCCGTGACGCTCGCCTTTGGGGGGCCAGCTCTTGTATCAGGAAAAGTCTTGGAATAAAAGTGGGGCTCGATCTCTCTTCCTGGAGTAATTCTTTTCAATGCCAACCGTGACCATGAAGGTCGCATAGATAGGGAGTCTCGGTTAACCGCAAAGAATGTACTCTCGTTTATGTCAAAAGCTAAGAACCATCCGGGGGCCAGAAACGGGCAGAACACACCGGAAGGGCGTGTGTCACGCCCGCAGGCGCCCCAGCGGGTTTAATTTCGAATTCAAGGAGCGGTTAAGTTCCTTCCGCAAACGGATACGGTTGTCAGGCAGGACAGCGACCAGAAGCGACGGGGAACTTGCTTAAAAACAAGCTTAAAAGTTAGACGGCTGGATCGCGTCGGCCCAAGGAGCTTCTCCAGGAAAGCTGCTCCCTGACACCTGCCCCTTTCTTAGTCACGCCTGAGCCCCCGTCCACTCCTTCCAAAGGGACTGGCCAGGCCAGCACAGCACAGAATTCCAGATGCTCTCGCCATCTGTCCCCACAGTGCCGAGGCGGAGGGCCGCCCCTGAGGGCGGTTTCTGCGCTGGGTGCTGGGTGACTGTCCGGGTGCTGGGTGGGGGTTAGCGTCACCCACACACGACCTGGCTGCAAGTCGTGACCACCAATGATGTCTCCAGACCGTGCCCTTGGGGTACAGAGGTGCTCCCCGCTGAGGACCTGGTTGCGGGGTACTCTGGTGGCTCGCCCCAGCAGCACCCCAGGGCGGGTCCCACCCGCCCAACACTGCCTACTCCTCAGCCCCGAGGGCCCCAGCCCCCGCATGAGGCGGGTGTGACCTGCGGGTGACAGAGGGGACATCCCATGTGGGAGGTCTAACCCTAAGGCCTTTTCTGTCCTCTTTCCATAAGGCCACAGGACCCTGAAGAAGGCACAGCGGGGTACAGGAGATCAAATCAAAACTAACGAAACAAACCCACAAGATCTAGAATCGGGGTTTCACCAGATGAGGTCGGTGCAGCTTTCAGAGAGCGGTCTCCTCCCTGCCTGGGTCTGCCACGCTCAGTAACAGAAAACACCCCCCAGGGCACACGGGTGACATGTGGACAAGGACAGACCCAGAGCCCCATCGGTGGGTCCCTGCTCCCTGACACCCCATCCCCCAGGCTCCCTCCCACCTCCTCGGGGCCTCGCTCTGCCATGTGCCTCCTGGTCACCCCTACCTGGAAGGAACCTCACACCCAGCCTGCCCGCGTCACGTGACACACCTGTCCGCCCAGCCCCAGCCCTGCGGGGGGTTTACGGGCACTTACCTTTGTCCTCCTTTCAGCTCTGCCACCTGGCACAGCGCCAGGCACACAGTGGCCCCCAGATATGTGCTCAGAGGACTGATCTTAAAACACGAAACCAGCGACTGTAACTACGGACGGTGACGCACGTTACCGAGACCCCCCCCCCACTTCGCTATCATCCTGCACGTACCCAGCCTGTCGGCGTACACCGACACCGATACAGCGCTGTGCGACAGTCACACCTCAACAATAAAAACGTGACCAAAAAAAAAACCAACCAGGTGCAGCTGGAACCAACGACCCACGGGAATCGGACGGATCTTCTGAGACGAGCAAGGGACGCCCAGGGCAGGGCTGGAGGCTCGGTGACTCTTAGGACACTGCGTCCCAACTGTCCCGGACCCCAGGCAGACCGCGCCTGCAGGCCCGGGGTGGGGACGGGGGCAGCATTCCGCACGCTCCCGGGCGTCGCCCGTGGCTGGTCCGCTGGCACCCCAGGCCTTGGCAACAGAGGGCAGCCGGGCGGGATGTGAACGGCACTGGGTGAGAACCAGGGCTGCGGGGACCCGCGGGGTGAGGTGTCTGCCAGACCCGGAGCAGGTCGCAGTCTCTGCACCGCCCCCCCCCACCCCCCCCCCAGCGGCCTCCAAGGCTGACGCGATGCACGGACACTTCACGGAATGAGTGCGAACCCCGGGGCTGAGGCAGCACCTTTCCTGCAAGGCAGTGATCGTCCGGGACAGAGCTCTCGTTAGGGAAAGAACCCGCTGAAACGTTTAACGGTGAAGCTGTATTTAGCTCAATCTCTGATTGCCACGTACGTGATAGATACACAACACTAATGACTAGTGCCTCTGATTTCAGTAACGCACCAGCAAAAGCCTCTTTCCTACAATCGTCTGCGTCGACGTCACACAATACTTAATGAAAACACTCGCAGCCTATGAACTTAGAAGCTGGTGTCATAAGCGGTTGAAAATGACGAGATTAATCGTAGGCGGGAATAGGTGCCAAGTTCAAGACCAGGCGCTGTCCCTCCCGTTTCCATTTGGATGACAGATCGGGGACCAAAATCAAGAGGGGCACTGAGCGGTCGCTCCCAGCTTAAAGCCTCTGCCCCTGACAACGGGCTCCCCTCGTTTTTATTCCAGAAGGCAACTAATGTACGGCTATAAAACTATCAAAGCATCTTTTTATCTACGCCTCATTTAAAATCAACTGATGCCGTGTTTGTAGAAGAGGAAAAAATATGACTTAAACGTAGGTTATTTATAAACCAATTAATAGTCTCGGCTAACCTAAGGGCTTCGCAGAACAAAAGGCAGGAAGGAGTAAGTCATCGTTAAGAAGTCCATTCCCAAAGCGTGAGCTAAGTCTGTGGCTTCTTTGTTCTGTTCTATTCAAATGCACGACAGTGATCATTTGGTAAGGGACGACTCATTTCACGTAGTCGTAGTCGCAGGGTAAAAACTCGGCTTCTTTCATTTTCACCTGGCGACAGACCTTTCCAGAAATGTGCTGTCATTTTCCCAAGTGAAAATTGTCACTTTTTTTTCTAAATAAAAAAAAAAAAAACAACCTTGACCCTCACACTAGGATCTAAACCTAGACCCCGCTGCCGCCCAGCACCGGAAGGGCCGTCCTCAGCTCTCTGGGGACCGCGTGCCTCAGACCTTTGGGGACAAAGGATCCCACAACTGTCACCTGTCCCGCGAAGCGCGACGTCCCCCACACGCTTGTCGGGAACGAGCTTTTTCGGAAGCCGAGTCGAGCCGGCCCCGGGGGCGGCCCCTTCCCGCTGACGGGGGAAACCCGCTTCCTCTCTCCGCCCCTCGGCCACGTCCCCGCCACCTGCCCTCACCACGTCTCCTCTGAAGAGGTAACTCTTCTTTATCTACTACAAAGCAAGGACACGTGGGACAGAGGTCGTGAGAGGAGATCTGATCCCCTAAGTAACTCTTTATACGCGACGTGTAAACAAAACCACCAACTGAATTGCGAAAGGCCATCCTCCCAATGAGTTTGAATTTCTGTTCACGGGCAGCAGCCCAAAGGCCACCTGACGCTTCCGTACTGAACATTTTTCTGTAGCAAACGGGACTTTGGACGGTGACAACGTATCTGCGTCGCGGTTCCGGGCAGATGCGGGCTCGGCTGGGGGGGGGGGTGACGGGACGTCCTCCAGAGTGAGCGTCGATTAGATTATACAATGCCCGGCATTTCCTTTGGGGTCAGAAATCAGAGGTATGACTGCCACCACGGAGCGCCACGGGAAGCCTGGAGGCCGTGTCACGACGGCACGTCCGCCCCTGGAACGTTCTGCACGCGCGCTGCCCATCTCACACACACACAGGGGAGCCATCACGGCTTAAAAGCAAAAGGCGTTTCCTGCTGCCATCCCCTCTTTCCTGCTTGATTTTAGCTAGAACGAAAACGCTCTCTCACACCCTGGGCTACAAATCAGTTGTCCCAGTGTTGTTTTCTCTTCGATTGGGGGGGGGCACGCGGTGTAAGAGCACGACTCCTGGAGATCAATATATTGTTGCCCATCTCCATCTAGATCACCTGGTAGGCTGGGGACATCAGAGGGACACGGTACTTCAAAGACAGATGCCATCTAACTTAGACACGTATCTTTTTAACGTTTACCATTTCCTGTTGGGTCCAGCTCACAGCAGTCAGTATATATCAACGGGGAGGAAAACAGTCACCACTCCCACCCGAGACCCACGTCTCTCCGTCCCCGGTGTGCACCTGCTGCGACCGAGCTGATCCCAGGCCTCGCGTGAGGCCACGCCGAGCACCGGCCCTGGCCACGCTGGGCACAGGGCTGAGCGCGGTGCCCACATCACGCCACCTGAGCAGTGTGGAGTCGGCCCAGGGCAGCGCTGCTCCCCCACGAGCTCCTGTCATCATCACGCACAGTGGCAGGCCCCTGACACGGGGAGGGGGCAGGCCAGGTGCGCCCACTGTGCCCGAGCTCCCGGCTGAGACACAGGTGCATCGCTCCTGCCGACTTGGGGGGACCCCGGGGACCGTGCAGCCCGTCTTCAAAGGCAGACCCCGCACTGGGGACGTGCGGGACCTTGGCAGAGGCTCCAGGTTGAAAATGCGCAGGTTCAAGGTCAGCCCTCCGTCTGCGGCAGCGTGACGTCACCCCTGAGCCCGGCCTCCTGTTAGAGCTGCAGGGGGTGACACCTGTATGCTCCCTGAAACCCAGCAGGCTACGGGTGAACACGTGGCAGTAATTCAGAGTCTCAGGCTTCGAGAGAGAACATTTAAAGGTTCTTATTAGAAATATACGGTTATGCAAGCTGTTCTTTTTCTCTCATCTTTTCCTAAATACTATCTCGTCTCCTTTTTATAGGTTACAACAGATACTAGCGTTCTCATCCTAAATGCCATTACATCATTCATTAACACCTTTCTCTCCTTGCCAAATAAATATCAATTTGTTCTAAAGGTTTAATAAACTCAGAGAGCGAACAAAACTTAAAACTGTAATTTCCATTCACGCTCCCAGCCCTCCAGAAACCTCACATCACTCCCCCCCCCACGCCCCGTGACACCTCTCTCACCGCCCCCCGCGACACAGCCCTGCCTCACCGCCGGGACCCGGGGCGCGGCCAGGCCACCTGCCTCCGACACCCACCGCTCGCTCTCCAATCCGGGAGGTCCCCGGGCTGCGAGAGGTGACGCGTCCGCCCCCGCCTCCACACATCCCTTTTCGCCCCTTCCTTACACAACCGTCCTTCCTTCCCCTTCAGAGATGAACGTGTCACAACCGCGCCAGTGCTGCTGCTCGCACGGTGTGCAGCGTCCACAGGTTTCCGTGCGTTCAGGACCGTCCCGAACGACCCGCGTGAATCCAGTCGAGACCTGGCTGCTTCCTCGCTAAAAGTGAGGCGGTTATAAGCGTGAGGAGTGTGACGGTTTCAGACCACTCCTGCGCATTTCCGAAGCGGGCCTTTGAGAGGGAGGCGGCCGACAAGCCCGCGGCCACCGCACGGCCAGCTGTCCCCAGCGTGAGCGAGCGCAGACCCGTCCGCGCTCTAGCGGACGTCACTGACATGGTTTACACACTGGGGACTTGGGCAGCATCGTCTCCCTAATGCCAAGGAATAAAGCTCCAATGTATTCACCTGAGAAACCATGTCGCCCTTGACGACGGTCACACGATGCTGGGGTGTCCACCGAGGGGCAGCCAGTGACACGCGGAGGGCCGCCCGGGCGCCAGCCAGCGCGGGGCGGCGAGCCGGCTCCCCAGCTCGCAGGTGAGGAAGGTTCACACACGGCGGGGACCCCCCTGCAGACCCTGTCGCGGTGACTCAGGCCACGACCCTGCCCACCTGCAGGACGGGACTCGGGCCCCATCTCGGCGGCGTCCTCCCCTCCGTGAGGCACTGCTGGGGTTTCGGCCACCAGCTGAGAAAACGCAGGCGCCCGGGTCACAGGCTGTCTCCTCGGGGAGCCCCGCAGTGACCCCTGGGGACAGTTCTCATGACCCGCCAGAAAGGAGAACTCCCGTTCGGACGTCCGCCCGTGGCTTCCTGCAGGCAGAGCCTCGTCGCCGTGCAGCCCGACAGAACAGTCCCAGCGCTGACGCCGTGCTTCAAGCTTGCAGTCCCGTCTCAGAAACCCCTCTGCGGCCGTCTCCTCCAGACTCAGAAACTGCACTTATCTCAGAGCCCGAGACGAACACTTCCCCTCCCGCTCAAACGTGAAGGCCCCACACGCTTGCGTGAAACATGCATCTTACTTACTGAAGCAGGGCACACACGGGCCGGGCCCAAGTGGAAACCAAACAACACCCTTCCAATGATTAATGAGGGAGTTTCCAATGTCTTACACTCACTCACGCCTTCCCCTCGTCCTCTGTGCCCTTACAGTGCGCCTGTGAACTCGTTTCTGGGCCGGGGAGGGAGGCTCAGAGCTTCGCCTTAATCCCTCCATTCTGTGCATATTCACGTAATCACATGGAACAGTGATTTGACCGCCCCTGTGCTGGTTAGCAGACTTATCTGGAATTCCCACCGCCCCCTGGAAGCTGTGTGCGTGAGTGACGCAGGGAAAGGCTTCAGGTATGAACACGAGGACTGGCCACCCTTCTCCTAGGCTGGCAATGCACACAGAAGGTCACCGCGGTGTCAGCGGGTTATTTATTAATTGCCCCACAGCAGAGCGAAGGCTGAGCCGAGAACGGCTGAGGACGGAGGGCCTGAGCCCTCTGCGCTCAGACCCGGGGTCGCCGGGGGAAGCCGGACGGCCCGTTCCCTCCGAAAGCGACACCTGCTCGCCCGCCGGACGCGCCCGCTCTGCCCGGGGCCTCGTCCACCCCACGGACACCGAGAACCATTTCTCCCCGGGCAGTGTAAGGTCCAAACCATTACGTCCTCCTCCGGCTATGTGTCTACATTTCCCAAGAGACACTATTTCGACACCTCGTCCGGGCTTCGAGCTCGGCCTGCCTCGTGTCCCACCCGGCCAGCCGGAGACCGGATGGGGGACATTCTCGGTGAAGAGGTGCGGGCTGCTGGTGGGCTCCAGCCCGTCGTCCCCCCAGCTCGTCACAGAGCTCTACGGCCTTACGCGGCCTGCATGCACCCCATAAAGGCTAAGCAGCTAAATCGCAGACAAGGACTTTTTAAAGTACCCGTAATACCCGATGTTTTTAGTTTAACTACTGACTTCCTTAGTTACTTGAACAATAATATTTTAATATTCAGGCAGTCTTCTGAGGCGAGGGTTCTCAACCTGGGGTCCAGGGTTAAGACACATTTATGGGGCGGGGGAGGGCTCTGCGAGCCCACGACCGGCTTGCAAGCGCGCGTCCCAGGTGTGGGTGTGGCCCCAGGAGCCCAGGGCCACACGCCGAGCAGGTCTTCTCCAGAGCCAAGGTCACCGGGAACTCGGACTCACTCTCCTCCAGTCACGCTCACGTGCAGTCAGTACCTTCGAAAAGAACACAGGCACAAAGCAAGTAGGAATAGTTTTAAAAGCACATGCCCTCCCCGGGGTAATCAGCTCTTTTGAAAACTACCATCTCACAGGACTTTCTCTGATCGAGGGGAGGGGGACAGCATTCCCAGACGCTGTCTCCACGCTGACGCTCATTTTAACGATGCATTAAGAAGGTTCAGAGCCGCAGCAGGTGGAGCTAACGCTCTCCCCGCACATCAGCAGCGCGTTATGCCACGGAGGGAAGAGGCTGGCGCGCCGCACAGCCCTGTCCCCTGGTCACGGGCGGGCCCCAGAAACAAAGCCGCCGTGGACGTCCCTGACACGGCCTCATGGGGCCTGACACACTGACAAAGGAAGCTCACATCACATTTTGAAAATGAAACCCTGACGTTACGCGGCAGAGAAAATGCGAAGACCACAGCGCTGAGCGAGAAAGCGCGGCTTCAGCTGCCCTTGACTGTCAGAGCGGCCCTCTGAGGTCCGGAAGCTCGTTTTCTGGGGGGGAAGCTCTTCAGGCTAACAAGCACCCGAGTCTGGAGGCTAAGGGCCGTGTTCGTCCCTCAAAAGGCCATCCTGCTGGCACGGCTGTCACCCAGCTCAGACTTAAATGCCACCAGCGGCCAGTGACGCTCCCAAATGCCAGAAACCGGGAACAATCGCGTTCTGCCCCTCTCATCTGATCCGTGTAGGACAGAAGACTCAGTTGGAGGAAGAACCATTTTTATCGCTGCTTGCAATTTTTTTTTTAATTTAAAATTTTAAGTACAGATTTTTTCTCACTTCTTCCTGCTCCCACTAATGAATCAGCTCACCAATCACTGACAGCGACGGCCACAAGGGCCGCGCCGATGCTGACTTCACGGCTGCACGGCAGAAATAAAAAGCAGTTTCCCACTTCCAACTCGAAAGATTAAAACCCTTAGTGAGGCGGGTCACATTCAGATAGGACGTGCCACAGGAGGGGGTGGCTGTGGTACCGCGCGAACCCCGGCGTCCCCCTGGAAGAAACGAGTCACCTGCAGAGAAGTGCGAGCCGGGTGTCCACACAGAGCGCGGGCCCGCTGAGCACTCCCGTCGAGAGACGCCCACGGCTGGTGGTCACTCCTGTTCAGAACCTCCACAGCTGGTGGCCGGCCGGCCCGCAGAGAGGGCATCCATCGGTCACTGGTCCTGCTCACACGTGCCCACCAGCGGGCACTTCTCGGCAGAGGAATCCACGTGTGTGCTTGACATAACTTACCATTTCCCCACAACAGCATCATTAATACATGAGAAGATAAAGCCCCAAAGGCCTACCCTGCCCGTTAAGATTTTTACTCATTCAACATCTGCAGCACTGAACTTCAGAGCACGCTTCTCATCCTACACAGCTGTCTACAGTTCGCTCTTCATCCTGAAAAGTCAGTGTACGTACTAACTTGCATACCTGTTCTGTCTTCCACATTTACACGTTTTAGCTTTTTCCTTCTCATTTCTCTATTCTTTCCACCTGTTTAAAACAGTATTACACTGTGATTTAATGAGACATGTTTATCCTACTAAAAATGCTCAAGACCATTTTTATTGGTGTCATACTCTTATTTTATTACGACCATTTTGAGGCAAAAAGGACACATCTAGAACCAAAAGATTTTGGAACCCGATTTAAAATGAAGCCTCGATAAATAATCTCTCTGGAATCATACTCAGGATGGCCAACCCAGTTCCAGTAAAATGTGCTCGGATTTACATATTTAATTCCTACCCTTCCATATAGTGGGCCTCGAACACGAACGAAAATATTTGACCCATTTTCAAATAAACCTAGAAACGTGAATATAATTAAAGTTAAAAAAAAATAAACACACACGCACAATAAGAATACCAGCCCCTAAACTGCAGATTCTACCATGAATATTTTGTGAAACGTAGTTATCACAGACAAACCCGAAAGGTGTGTCTGGTTATTAAGTGATATCTCCTTTCTTCGATTTTGTGATTAACAGGTATTTTATTGGTAGTAAACTAGAGCAAACAATCAGAATAATACATATGCAGTATTCAGTACACACAATAAAAGTTAAAGAAATTCAAAACCTGTATAAAACAAAACAGGGGAGGAAAATACAGCGTGAGATACAGTGGGGAGGTCCTCGCCATCGTGATCGCAGCTCGTGCTCTGCACCCAACAAGCTCAAGCGCACTCACCGGAGTGAGAGACACAGACTTTTGAGAATTGAGCGTATTTAGGAGGACTGAACACGTTTTCTGAGAATCTTGCAATGACAGAGAGGTGGCCCTTTCGCTGGTAAAGCACACTTAAGGGAGGAAAGGGGGGGAAAGGAAATTAACTAGTATTTTGTAACCATTTTTAATAATTTCTTATTTTCCAAACACTGCTTTCATAACAGAAGTGTTTTACACTTGCACAATATTAATTACTTTATTATACATGGAAGCCTGTGGCAGGCTGATTACACAAGACTGCAAACAAGCAGGCGCCCTGCCCTGCGTCAGCAGAGAACGTAAGACTGAACACCAAAAGTACGTGAAAAACTCATCCGCATAAACACCAAAGCACATTAAAAATAGAAGCAGAAAATAATACAATTGCTAAAAAGTGGTTTCGAGAAGAGCCACTGTCCGTGAGTAGCTGCAAATGGCAATCAGCATCGATGGCAAGTTTGGAGGGCGTCACCGGAGCCCCGTACAACACTGACTAAACACACCCCTTACAATGCACACAAAGGCTGCGATCCCACCAAGAGCTTCTGACGTCACTGCATCGCAGTCACACTCTGACCCTTCCCATGGGCTGCGTCACCAGTTGGAATTACCTTATTGGGACCTACAGCTCCGAGTCTGCGGGCTTGATCATACATGAAACCTGAACGGGTCTGCTTTTCTCAAAAGGGAGGGAGCGGGGGACGTTCACCTTATGGTTTAGTATTTGGATGCCATAGGCATATGAAATGCATAATGAATTACCTGTGGAATGCACACCATTCCAAAACTGAAACTGTCAAGACCGGAAGAGGGAACAAGGCGGGCCCAGAAGTTTTAGAAAGAGGCTAGATGAAAACCAGCAGCAGCAAAAACAAAACAAACAAACAAACAAAAAAAAACAAAACAAAACAAAAAAAAAAACAAAGAAAAAGAACACCAGAAGTGTGGGTGGCAAGTTATAACACAGACCAAAGGACGGTGTGTCTAGGCCGTGTATAAGAATGATGATGATGACGCATACCCCAGACTTCGGAGAACTGTGTAATTCCAACTTGATTACTAATACTGGAAGCAGCCATCTGGGCTTCAACACTGCTAGATGTCAGCGGGCTCTTGATGACTTCACAGCCTTGATACAGTGGGATAAGGAGAGGATGCTTTTTTTTTTTTTTCCTTCTTTTATTAAAGCTATCATTCCAGGCTTTGATCAAAGATCCAAGAATATTTGTTCTACCAGGCTGGAATGAATGTGGTCTGGAAGTTCAGAGTACATTTAAAAGCTGCAACAAAATATAGGTAGCCAACATCTCAGAATTATTCTGCATCGGCCCAGATGGAGACGGCAGTCTGAAACGTTTTCGATGCCTAACTTAAAGGATGAAATGTGTGTCCTATCAGCCCAGATAGAGCGATCTGAAATGTTCTCGATCCCTTACTCAAATGATGAAATGTGTATCATACTATCTGTAAATTGGATATTCCATTACAGTGATAACGTACAGAATTCCCATGCGTTATTACTTTCCTGAGAGTGAAGCAATTAGAATAACCTTAATCCTAGCAACAAAGTTTTTTTGTTTTTTTTCTGTTTTGTTTAGTTTTTTTTGTAGAGGTTTTTCTTTTTTTTTCTTTTTTTGCATTTAAAACTCTTGGGCTATTCCCTGACAATCTATACATGTAAATTTGATTGCTAAACATTGTCACTTTGAATGTCAAACTATTTTTAATCTATTGATTTTGATTAAAAATCATAATACAAACAGAGCTAAAATCACGCTAACAAAATAAACTAAATATGAAAAGTTGCATTGAAAGGGCATTACATTATTCTTAACAGGATCGTGTAGAAACATTCCAATGGCAGTGTTCTCAACATCAAACGCATCACGGTCGCCCTCCAGCCTGGCCGCCAGGGACCTTACCTGTAGCTCTGGCTGGTGGGCGTCTTCACTCGCGTGCTGCATGGCTCACTGACATCGGACATCATACTCGTATACCCTGAGAAGTCTGACACCGAAGTCCTCACTCTGTGGTCCACTTCTCCGTTAGAGGTACTGATAAAGGTCATTGGCACCCTGCTGCCCGACTTAAACTGAGAACCGAACGCCTGTGCAAAGTTCTCGATCTGGTAGGTTGTTCGAGGCTCTATATCTTTCGGAGGGTCTATCTGGCTGGCTAACTCCTGAGATGGCATCGCGAAGCCCGGCGAGGGCTCCAAGTTCTTCTGCTGCTCCTTCTGGCTAGTCAGTTTCTGAGATGAGGACTGAAAGGCTGACGACGTCTCCAAGTTCTTCTGAGAATCGATCAGGTCATCCAGCTCCTGAGAAGGCGTCAGCTGCTGATGGGGGGCATCCAGAGCGGACAGGTACAGACCTGGCTGCGATCCAAACAACATCCCGAACGGAGGCTTTGGCAACGAAGACGGCAACACCGAGGTAACAGATTGGCCGAAACCACACTCCAGCGGAGACGTAGTGTAGATCTGCTTCTCTGGGAACAAAGTGTGGTTGTGAAGAGGTGAGGACAAACTGACGAACTGGAAACCGTGTCCGAGGGTGAAACCCGCATTAGTGGACTTTTCGAAAGCCTGCTGGAGGTATTTGGAGTATTCTTGCAACATGCTCGCCTTATCGCTGGAAGGCGTCTGCGCGCCGGGGCTCAGGTTCTCCTCCTGAACCAACTCTGAGTGCTCCCCGGAGGCGTGCAAATCCACGCGCGGCTCTGCCATGCTGAAGGGGTCCTCCTTCTGGCCCTCCGACTTGCTGGAGTACTGATCCAGAATGCTCTGCAGAACCTCGTCGGGGATCCCAGACTTGTCGTGACAAGACTTAATCTCCGTATTTAGGGCCGAGGAGTCGATGAGCGACAGCGGGGCCTCGCTGTCCAGAACGCTGACCCCCGCGGACTGGATGACGGACTGCTGGGAGACCACGTGTCCCACGTTGATGGAGAAGGCACTGTTGCTGCTGGCAGTTGGTAAGTATCTTCTTTTCTTGGAAAACTGCATGGCGTCGTCATAATTGCTGCCGATCGGGCCTTGCTTGCCCCCCGCGCCGTGGAGGAGGCTGATGGCCTCCACGCCGCTCCCCGAGGCGAGGCCGAGCGAGCCCCCCGGCTTCCCGGACAGAGCCTTCTGCCCGACCATGTCCGGCAGGGGCGACACGAAGTTCAGGTAGCTCTTGTCTGTGCTCTTCCTGCTTCCCTTCTTGAAGATCAGCTTTGGCACCCTCTTCTGCAGGTCGTCCACGCCGGCGCCCACGCCGCCCGCGCCGGCGGCCAGGGGCGGCATCTCCACCGAGTAGCTCTGCATGGCCACGTTGTTCGCCAGCTGCGCCTCGCTGGCCCTGGCGGCCTTATGCTCCTTGCCGTCCACGGCCACGCTCTTGGCCTTGGCCTTCCTCCTGGAAGAGCTCGCGGTTCCCTGAGACGCCGCCGCCAGGCCGCCCGCGCCGCTGTGGGCCGCCGCCCCCGGCTCGGCGCCCGCCGCGCCCTTGGCTATGGCTTCCCCGCACGTGCGCCTGTGCTTCAGCAGCCGGTCGGTCCTCGAAAAGTACTGCTGGCAGGTGTCGCACTTGTATGGCTTCTCTCCGCTGTGCGTCCGCTTGTGCCGCTCCATGTGGTACTTCTGGATGAACTTCATGCTGCACTGGTCGCAGCCGAACGGCTTCTCGCGGCTGTGGATCTTCTCGTGGCGCTGCAGCAGGTACTTCTGGATGAAGCCCATGCTGCACTGGCCGCACTGGAACGGCCGCTCGCCGGTGTGGATGAGCACGTGCCTGCGCAGGTGGTAGGAGCTGCGGAAGGCCGCGCTGCAGTGGTCGCACACGTGCGGCTTCTGGCTGGCCGACAGCAGCGCGCCCGCGCCGTCGGCCGCCAGCGCCGGCTTGGGGGGCGCGCTGGGCTTCCGCCTGGCTTTGCTTCCCTGAGATTCTGGCTTTGGCCTCTTCGCCTTCTTGACGCCGCCGCCGCCGCCGCCGCCGTGCTTTGGCTCGTCGCCGCCGCCGAGCAGGGCGTCGCGGGGGTGCGGGTGCTGCTGCGGCGGCTGCTGCGCCGGCGGCGGCGGCGGCGGCGCATGCTGGTGGAGGACGCTGAGGTCCTGGATGACGCCGTGGCCGCCCCCGTCCGCGCTTCCGCCCAGGCCCGGCGAGCGGTCGCCGGCGCCCGCGAACAGCCCCGCGTAGTGGTGGTGGTGCTGCTGCTGCTGCTGCGCGGCCGGCGGCTCGTCGGGCTCGGCCGGCTTCTCCTGCTTGATGCTGACCAGCGACTGCAGGAAGCCCCAGGGGGTCCGCGGCGCCGCGAAGGCCGCGCCGGGCGCCGCCGGCTCCTTCTTGAAAGTCACGTCCGGGGCCGGCGCGGGGGGGGGCTCGGCCGCCGGGGCCGCGGAGGTAGCGGAGGAGAGCACGCACGGCGGGGGAGGGGCGGCCGGGCCGGCCGGCCGGGCGAAGCTGGCGACCGGGGGGAGCCGGTGGTTGAACATGACCAGACCCTGCGGGAAGCTGGGCTCCATCTCCGCCCGCCTGCCGCCGCCGCCGCCGCTCGGGAACCCGCTGCCGACTTTCATGCCCCGGACGAGGCCTGGCTGCGGAGGGAGGGGCGGGGAGAGGGGGGGGAGGACAGGAGAGGCGGTGGGACCGGGCCCGCGGGACCCCGCGCCCGCCCCGCCGCCGCCGCCGCCGCCGCCGCCGCCCGGCCGCGGCGCCCGCCCCGCCCGCAGCGCGCTCCCCGCGGCGCCGCGCGCCCGGCCGCCCGCGCCCCCGCCGCCCCGCCCGCCCCGCGCCCGCCCGCCGCGGCACTTACGGTCCCGCCGCCGCCGCCGCCGCCTCCGGTTAATAAAAATAACGCCGTCCTCTCCACAATGGAATTAAAAGCCTCCCCCGCACTGCGCAGGCGCGGCGCGGGGCCTGCTGGGAACTCCCCGGCCCGGCCCGAGGGGAGCGCTGCGCGGCCAGCGCGCAGGCGCCGCGGCTTCCGCCCGGCTCGCCCGTCAATCACCGGGGCGGTTGGGCGGAGGGGCGGCCCGGGGCTGGAGGGGCGGGGCTCCGGGGACCCTCGGGGAGGAGGCGCCGGCGGCGGCGGCGGGGCGCGATTGGTGGACGGCCGTGCGGGGGGCCGGACGTGGTGCGGGCCTCTGCGGGAGGCGGCGCTCGGCGCGGGGGCGGACCCCGGGGGCTGGAGGACGGGGGTGCAAAGTGAGGCCTGCACGGTAGGGCTCTCTGCACTTCGCAGTTCGCGGTCCGGGGATTGCTCGAATCAATCCGGACCCAAGAGCGCCTCCCTTGGGGTACTTTTGACTCCAGCGAGAAACAGGCAACTTCAAGGGCTCTGCACCTAATCGCCCACAGCGCTGTCCTCAGTGGGGGGGCTCCAATACTGGGCGCACAGCGCTGGCCTCAGTGGGGGGACTTCAATAATGGGCGCACAGCGATCTGGCCTCAGTGGGGGGACCCCAATAATGGGCGCACAGCGCTCTGGCCTCAGTGGGGGGACTCCAATACTGGGCGCAGAGCGCTGGCCTCAGTGGGGGGACTCCAATACTGGGCGCAGAGCGCTGGCCTCAGTGGGGGGACTCCAATACTGGGCGCACAGCGCTGGCCTCAGTGGGGGGACTCCAATACTGGGCGCACAGCGCTGGCCTCAGTGGGGGGACTCAAATAATGGGCACACATTCTCTGCATTTGCAGGAGCAGCCTACCTGGAAACCGCACGAGAGGTACCGTTGCAAAGAAAAAAAAAAAAAAGTCTTGCTGCCAACCTACCTGACGGCTACTGGAAAATAA
Organism: Macroglossus sobrinus; assembly: GCA_004027375.1. NCBI lineage: Eukaryota > Metazoa > Chordata > Mammalia > Chiroptera > Pteropodidae > Macroglossus > Macroglossus sobrinus. The sequence goes on along the minus strand of PVKZ01006887.1, from coordinate 4,721 downwards.
AGCCGCGTGTAATCCAGGCTCAGCCGCCCTGTGAGACACGCCCACACGCAGGTTCATCATCAGATGCAGCTTCAATGCCCACACCTTCTTAGTCTGGCTGTGATGAGCCTGCTTGCCGGGTTACATTGCTGCCAGGCCCCTTATGTGACCCGTGAACAATTGCACACCAGGCCCTTCTAAGATCACTGGGATTCACTCTGCTCCCCCAGTATACAATCCTGAGAACTGGAAATACTGACATCTTAAGATCAAAGTTATTTAAGCAAAAATCAAACAAGTATTTGTTTAGTGCCTAACGTACACACGGCACTCACTCTCATATTAACAATGCAAAAATCCAAACCAGCAACTTTCTCGACAAAGTCCTCACAAGTCACAGGGATTTTTTTCATAAAACAACTAAGACTAGGACGATAACTTATTTACATAGCACATTTTCTTAATGAAATCACAACTCCATTTTTTCTCAAAGTATTTCTAGGTCATTAACTTCCATAATTTAATAATAAATGGCTTCCCTGAGAAATTTCACCGTCGAAACCATAAAGATCATTAACAATTCCTCATGGGCCTCTCTGAGCCTGCTCGAAAACTTCGAAGACAACACTTAATGAGCATTTTGAGAGAAGAGATATTAGTATTGTTCTAACGCCAGGCAACTGCATGTGAGCACTAAAACCGTTACGCTTCAATACCGTCATGTATAGTTAAGTATCAAAAGAAGGACTGAGAATTCAAAACTTAAGGCAGTGGTAAAATTTCAGTCAGCGCCTGTGAGGAATGAGGCTGTTCCCTTTGTTCTGGATGTCAGTGTTTAATGGGAAGCTGGGATGCATATAAGCCAGTCCAAGCATGAAGGGCAGTAGGACACTCCTATGAAAAGCCAACTTTGTTCCTCAGTTATCAAGATAAGAAACCTGTCATTTCTCTCATTCACTCTGTCAGCCTTGAGCTACTCGGAGCAGACTTACCTCTGTGTCATGCACCCCATATATCAGGAAGATGAAGAGACCCTGTGAAATAAAACGGAGGGGGAAAGCTGTTAACGCTAATCATTCAGCGGTAGGGATACCTGAAATAAACTTTCCTGGGAACAGACAAAAGAAGACACACTTCATCAAGGTCAATTTATTTTTCTATTTTTCAGCATTAGAAGCCGTACCTTGAGCATTCATAAGATAAGATACCAGCGCCTCACTTGGAGCCACGGTGCTATTCAATTCTTTAGAAAGAGAAAATAAAAATACCAACCCAGCTACAGAGAAAGTTAATCAGGAAAATCGGTATGTCAGTCTCGGAAAGATAGCTGGGGAATAAAAAAAATTAAACTCAGAAAATCTCGTCAAAGTAAGCAGAGAAACAGCACAAAGCATCGGGGTTTCTGAGCACTGTTATAGGCTACAGCAATTAGAATATATTTGTCACTGTATTCACTGGGTAAAATTTTTAAAAATATCAATGTATAAAAAAACAGCTAAAAGGATAAACTTAGAGTAATAAGTATAATTTTAAATACTAGAAATACCAGTTCAAGTTATGATAAAGTTCCACCTTATCAGCTGTTTTAAGATTGCATACATTTTTATTGTGTCCTCCAAAGGTTCTCAAAATCTGCTTTATTCGTTCTCAGCTTTAGAAAATAATTAATTGTAAAATATAAAGGTCACTCTGACATCTAAACATCTTAACTTTGTAGAGAAAGCTTATGTGGTTTAACCTTATTAGAGATAATAGAGAACAAGAAATTGACCATGAGTTTCTTTCCTTACAGAGGAAATAAAAGTCTACATTGTATTAAATTAAGTCACATTAAATAGGAGTCTGGACTAAAATCTGGAAGTGGTTCAAATAGAAAGTATGACACTTTCAAAAGGAACATATTGCAGGAATATTTTTATGTTTGTTTTACCCTCCATCTGATAGATAATGGACACAATCCCAGAACAAGGATACTGAGTAAGATGGAAATGAGTTTTCTTCTTGTTTCTTTTTTAACAGAATTCACTTTTTAAGGGCCATTTTAGATTGACGGAAAATTGAAGAGACAGTACTAAGAGTCTGCATGTATCCTGTATCCGTTTCCCCAGGATCTATGTTTTATATTTCTTCTCCAAGAGTTTTTCAAAATTCACATTTTCCCCATGTCTTGGGAGAGTAAGAAGAACGTGGAGCACGTCCCAAAATATTTATTTACTGTATTTCCATGTCACTTGCTATACAATTTACATTCTAATAGTTAACCCTTTAAAGTAAAACAAAATGATCGACAACCAAAATGTCCCTTTAGATAAAAAGATTTAGACTGAAAAACAACTTCGAATAAAGGCAGCTTTAATCGCAACAGTTTTTTCTCTTTCTCCTTTTCCTTGCCTGTGAGCATAACAGGCAAGCCGGAGAACGGTGACTTCTGGACCCCAAAAAGTTCTGAGACTCGAAGCCAGCCCAAGGAATCTCTGCCTTCCTTTCTCCCGCTGCCACCAGGCGCAGTTGAAAGGTCAGACAGTAATCACAATCGTTCAGTTGTGTGCTTCTCGTGTGATGACTTTTTCCCCCTCTGCGTCTTCCAGCTCCTGACAGTAGTGATGACTCCTGTTCAACTGTGCAGCATTTCACGAGCCCTTCACTGCTCCATAAACACCCACTTCCCTCCATTTTCCAGAGGGAAGACTCGAAACCAACTGCGAGACATACGTAAAAACTCTGAAGCTGTAACCGTGAGGCATGTTCAAATTCCCGTGGAGAGAATACCTCTACGAACAGCCGGAAGCAACCAACTGCCAAATTTCAACTGGCGTGGAGATTTCTGGAACTCCCTGCACCAGCATTCTGTCCCAGCAAAGAGTCAGGGCTCACAGCATGCCCCGTGTCCGAAATGCGTGGTCCCCCCGCGTTCCCTGCTGCCTTCTGCCAGTCCGGCCGCAGGTACATCCTCGCTCAGCGTAACAGGTGTGTTTATTGCCGGAAGCACTGATTCCCCAATGGCTTCGTCACATAAAAGCAACAGTAGCAGGGCGGGAAGCCCCCGGGAGCAGCTGAATCCCCACCACATGTGTGCCCTGCAAGGGCGGGCAGGGGCCAGGGCTGGCGAGAGGCCCCAGGGGATGCCACATCTCACGCTGGCCCGGGGTTGAAAATAGGGACTTGCAGGGCGGGGACTGTCCCCGTTCATTTTCGCGTGCTGCGACACGTTAGAGCCCGCGGCACGTTAGAGACGTCCCCTAAACCGCCTGCCCGCGGTTTCGACGGCTGACACGGAGGAGGCCGCGGTTTCGGTGTCGGTCATTCTGTTCTTTCGTGCTGCACGACGCGGCCGCTGCGACACCCCCTTCTTTTAAGTGGGGATGACACGTTCTTTCCTGGCGAGACAAAGAACAGGAAAGTGCCACCGTGCCCAGTATATTGCCCGCTCCAGAATCAGAGTGCCATGAGCAGCGCTGGTGGAGGGACAGTTCTCACAGCGCTGGCGTCTAGGTGATCCCCTCTGTCCCTCGCTACGTACGGCGGGCGCGGAAGGCCTCGCAAGTCCAGGAGGGAAACTGCTTGGCGACAATGACGCTCAGTGGCTACGCTGCCGGGTTGTCTCTTGTGCTTTTCCTAACAAATTCTCGTTCGAATTCTCGTTGCCAGAAAACATACCATTTTCCATCCAGAGGCTGTGCTGGGCACCGCAGAGTCAAATAGCCTCGTCATCACGATCACTTCCCGAACCCGTCTGAACATGTGGCACTAGGCTGTGTGCATTTAGCTCTTTATAAACCATGCGCCACCCGACCCTCTGTGTACACGGCCCGTTTGGGGGACTGACTCCCTCGGAAGCGAAAGCGTCGTTGGACCACGGTGGGTGGAGCTGAGCTCGCTGCTGCAGCCGGGGAGGAGTGGGTGATGCCAAAGAACCGGAAACCGCCTGCGCACCGTGGACACTTGGGCGTCGCTGGACACGTGGTAGCTTTTCACCGCTCAGCATCCCGGGCGGCGGCACAAAGGACCACGTTGGTCAGCCGGGAGAGGTTTCCACGCGTCCTCGGATGAGGAAAGCAAGAGGAAGAGACACGTGTCTGTAAAACAGATAACCAAACCGTCCCTTCCCCTCCCCAGATCGAACCGATGAGACGAAGCAAGAGAAAGGCGTGGAACCAAACTGTGCACCGAACTGGTTTCCTAGAGGAAGGGCTGAGACGGGGAGGAGGGGAGTCGGGAACGAGCCAGGCGGAAGCAAACTGGGAAAACGCACCCGACGTTAGCAGCAGAAGAGGAGGCAAGTGCAGGTCCACGGAGCACGTTGCCATGGATACAGGAAACAGAACCTGCACGTGGGTAGGAGCTAAGTATCAGATGGACGGATGAAATATTGATTTGATTTGGGGATGAGATTGTAGGGGTTTCTCTCCATTCCTGTGACTTTATCATGAAGACTACCATAAACTTGAACAAAAAAAGATGTACATAAGTTTATTTAAAGTGAATTGATTTTAAAGTGGGTTTATATTTTTTGAATGAATGCGTATGCATTTTCATTAGCAGAACTAAAGAAACGTAAGTAGTGTGTACAGAAGAACAAACCATCAGCGATGCCAGGGAAAGAGGGCAGATGGTGGAATGGGGAGTGACAATGTTTGGCGATGGCCTCCCTCACGTTCTGCTTGGGGTTTGATCCTTTTCTGAAGATCTGACTCTGGAAGAGGCAGGAAGAGTGACCAGGAGACGCCTGGGAAAGGGGACCT